>JACEEZ010011463.1:182500-235000 GCA_016584305.1 Chionoecetes opilio
TCATGAAACAATTTGTAAAAGCATTGTCAACTGATGGCGACTGTTTGAAGTACATCATCTTGGCATTTCCTGGACTGTCAATTGAAAAAATCAAGGCCGGTGTGTTTGATGGTCCCCAAATTCGACAGCTCATCAAAGATGAACATTTCAACGGTACTATGTCAGACCTTGAAAAGAATGCTTGGCTATCATTCAAAGACGTCGTCAAGAACTTTCTTGGAAATACACGTGCAAGTAATTACACAGAAATTTTTCAGAAACTATTGGAGAGCTACAAAGCGCTTGGTTGCAACATGAGTATTGAAGTACATTTTTTGCATAGCCATCTTGCCAACTTTCCGGAAAATCTTGGTGCTGCTAGCGACGAGCAAGGTGAACGATTTCACCAAGATTTGAAGGTTATGGAAGAACGTTACCAGGGTAGATGGGATGTGCATATGATGGCTGACTATTGTTGGAGCATCAAACGCGATAGTCCTCAAGTTGAACACTCCAGACAAAGCTACAAACGTAAATTTTTACCTTAACCTGCACACAATTATAGCCTTATCCTTTCTAAAAACATGATAATGTTAAATAAACATTCTATTCATGCCTATTTTTTTCATTTTTCATTGTATGTTAACATTTGCAACTTTTTATAAAATAAGCACTGTTACTGTTATGTACAGTATTTTTCATATTTTTTAAGAAAACGAAAATCCTACAGTTCAAAAACTTGACGTGATAGAGAAAAACTGAGATCAGTTTTGGATTCAGCACCCAAAAACTACTTAATAACAAGTGTCAGACCTAACTCAACAAAAATTTGTTCCCCAGTGATATAATTTGTAAGGAAACCATTGCATACCAAAAGGTTAACACAAGGGGAATGTGATATTGATAAGGTATGGCTTCCCTTCTTCTTCCTTCTTTCTTTCTTGCACACCTTCCTTCATTCTCCTTCCCTTCCTTCTTCCTTTCCTTCACACCTTCCTTCAATAGTTTCCTTCCCTTCCTTCTTCCTTTCTTTCACA
This sequence comes from Chionoecetes opilio, assembly GCA_016584305.1. Taxonomy (NCBI): domain Eukaryota; kingdom Metazoa; phylum Arthropoda; class Malacostraca; order Decapoda; family Majidae; genus Chionoecetes; species Chionoecetes opilio. The sequence goes on from JACEEZ010011463.1 coordinate 183,517, forward strand.
CATTCCTTCATTAGTCTCCTTCCCTTCTTTCATATTTTCCTTCCCTTCCTTCATAGTCTCCTTCCCTTCCTTCCTTTCTTTCACACCTTCCTTCATTAGTCTCCTTCCCTTCCTTCATATTCTCCTTCCCTTCCTTCACACCTTCCTTCAATAGGCTCCTTCCCTTCTTTCTTCCTTTCACACCTTCCTTCATTCTCCTTCCCTTCCTTCTTTCTTTCCTTCACACCTTCCTTCAATAGTTTCCTTCCCTTCCTTCTTCCTTTCTTTCACACATTCCTTCATTAGTCTCCTTCCCTTCTTTCATATTTTCTTTCCCTTCCTTCATAGTCTCCTTCCCTTCCTTCCTTTCTTTCACACCTTCCTTCATTAGTCTCCTTCCCTTCCTTCATATTCTCCTTCCCTTCCTTCACACCTTCCTTCAATAGGCTCCTTCCCTTCTTTCTTCCTTTCACATCTTCCTTCATTCTCCTTCCCTTCCTTCTTTCCTTTCTTTCACACCTTCCTTCATTAGTCTCCTTCCCTTCCTTCATATTCTCCTTCCCTTCCTTCACACCTTCCTTCATAGTCTCCTTCCCTTCATTCTTTCCTTCACACCAACCTTCATATTCTCCTTTCCTTTCTTCTTTCCTTCACATCTTCCTTCATAGTTTCCGTCCCTTCCTTCTTCGGGCTAAATAGGACGACACAAATTTTTCAAGACTTGTTTATATTTTACAAAAGAAATTCCTTTACGATATTATGTAATGTTTTAAGAAGGGGAAAACATTGAGAGGGAGTAAACCTATTGATCCTGTATACTGTTCCTTCAGACTTGGCAAACTGGCTTGGTCATTACTCTTCGTAAATATATAATGTTACATAAAGGAGAAATAGAAAGGTATTTTAAGTCCAAGAGAAATGCGTATTAAGTTACTTATATTATGGGTCTTATAAGCCAATAGTATGTTACCTTATAGTAAATAATATTATCTAGCTTGGTCATTACTCTTTCTATATATGTAATGTTATGTACAGAAAGGTAATTTAGTTCCAAGAGAAATGCGTATGAAGTCAGTGTTATTCTGGGTCTTATAAGTCAATAGTATGAGGCTTTACGTAAGATAGAATGACACGGAGTTTATTTTTTTTTTTTTTTGGGTGATGTAAAAAAAAGAAAAAGAAGTCAAAATAACCAGAGAACAAACCCTACAAGAAGAAAAAAAGGGAAAAAATGAAGAAAAAAGGGAAAAAAAGAAGAAATAAAGAAGAAAATAAGGAAAAGAATGAAGGAAAATAGGGAAAAATTAAAAAAAGGGGAAAAGAAGATGTCAAAAAAAAAAAAAAAAAAAAAAATGAAAACCAGCGCCGCCGAGCAACACGTAACGCTGCCTCCACATCGTGCGGCGCCTGAGTCCCCTCGGTTAGTCCCCACACAGCGCCAGTCCAACCCGCTCAACATCACGCTGCGTCACTCTACAAAATATGAAATTCTCACGGCCATGACCTTAACTTCCGGTACCATCCTTAATAAAAAGATTCGTCTCTTCTCTATAGACTTCCCTCTAAAATCTAAATACTCATATCACTCCCTCTTATTATTTTTTTTTTTGACATAAATCGACACTTAAAACTGGTATAACTTTGAATGACTAATGTATTAATTTTATATTTTGAAAATTATGTCTCATTTGTATACATTGGAGGAGGCGGAGGAGGAGGAGGAGGAGGAGGAGGAGGAGGAGGAGGAGGAGGAGAAGGAGGAGGAGGAGGAGGAGGAGGAGGAGGAGGAGGAGATAAGAGGAAGAAGATGAAGCAAAAGAGTAGGAAGCAGAGGAGAAGGAGGAGTTGGAGAAGTAGAGGAAAAGATAGGTCAGCAATTCTAATGTAAGGAAAGCGTCAGTGGGTGTGATATGTGAGGGGCCGCAGGAAGCCGGGTTTGAGGCAGGGAGGAAGAATTTTGGACTGGGTGGTGGGGAAGGAGGAGGAGGAGGAGGAGGAGGAGGAGGAGGAGGAGGAGGAGGAGGAGGAGGAGGAGGAGGAGGAGGGGAAGGCAACTTGGGCAGACGGTAGGAGGAGCTGTCATGGATCCTCTCCTGGTTCCTGATACGGTGAGAATAATGGCAGGGTGGGCTGCGAGGGGTATTTACGAGGGTGTGGTGAGAGGTCCTTTGGTTTATAGCTATTTGGGTTTGGGTGGGAATATAAGAATGAGACAAGAGGGCAACACAGAAGATGCTTGAGTGATGGTGGGTCTTGCAGTAGGCGATCATAGTAGTAATAGTAGGTTAGGTTAGGTTAGGTTAGTAGCAGTAGGTTTTGGTGAGGTTAGGTTAGGTTAGTAGCAGTAGGTTTTGGTGAGGTTAGGTTAGGTTAGTAGCAGTAGGTTTTGGTAAGGTTAGATTAGGTTAGGTTAGGTTAGGTGAGTAGCAGTAGGTTTTGGTGATAATGTGAGAGGACTGTGCGTGTGCATGTGAAATTTAATGGTATGGGAAAGGAACGTTTAATCTAAAGCTGCTAATGTAGTATATACGTTCCATTCTTGAGAAAACTTAACCCCTTGAGACCCAGAACGTAATTTCCATTGTAATATGGGTACCATTGGAAGATTTTTTTCGTGTATATAAGCAATATTTTATAGATATGACCTGTTTAGTATCCTTGTCCACTAACTAATTTGGTATATTCAGTTACTTTTTGTAATTTTATGGCTAACAACATACATACAATTTTATTATATAGCAAAGGAAATATCTGGGCGTGAAGGGGTTAATACTACCACTACTTCTACTACTATTTTACCTACTATGAATATATTGGCATGATAAATCATCTACCATTACGTATCCAACTACATTTTTCTTTTCACTCGATAATTTGAACGTTGTGCATCTATTTTTGAGAGAGAGAGAGAGAGAGAGAGAGAGAGAGAGAGAGAGAGAGAGAGAGAGAGAGAGAGAGAGAGAGAGAGAGAGAGAGAGAGAGAGAGAGAGAGAGAGAGAGAGAGAGAGAGAGGAGAGAGAGAGGAGAGAGAGAGAAGAGAGAGAGAGGAGAGAGAGAGAGAGAGAGAATAATAACTTAAGGAACAACGATTATAGCCTACCTAATTCGACCCTTTCTGAACCCTCTTGTCTAAACAAAGGGTATATAAGGGCAGAATCTGCAGCATCTACCCTCCAGCCTGGATATAGGGTTTTAATAGGGTAGAGATGGAGCGATATAAAAATTCTATCCTAAATAAACCCCCCACTTCTGAGAGTGAACAGGCGCTATAGGCTCCAACGTAAAAATAGAAAAATGGAAGAGTTGCCTCAGTTCGCAAGGCAGGATCGATGATAAGAAGGATTCCCAGTGGTGCCTCCGCCCTAACATTACAGCCAATTATCGTGAAGGTCCCCTGATATATGTGAGGTGGGGGAGAGGGGCTTATGGTAAATGACTGCTTGGGGACACTGTGGCGTGAGGAGCGCTGTGCCAATGCCAGTATTCATGTTTGGTCCCAACCCCTTCACGCCCAGATTTGTCCTTTGCTATATAAAATCGTCTGTTGTTAGCCATAAGATTACAAAAAGTAACTGAATATAACAAATTACTAGTGGACAAGGATACTAAATATGTCATATCTATAAAATTCTACTTATATTAATCAAAAGCGTCTAATGGTACCCAAATTACAATGGAAATTACGTTCTGGGCGTCAGGGGATTAAATGATGCAGTTTTCCTTTCAAAAATCCTTACTCTGACTACAGACTTTTTAACCCCTTGAGTCCCAGAACGTAATTTCCATTTTAATTTAGGTACCATTAGACGATTTTAATGACTATAAGCAATATTTTATAGTTCTTCAGATAATTATAATTGAAGTTTATAGATAATTGAAGTATCTAGGAAGAGTACATGATGATGGTGGTGGCGGTGGTAGAAAAAACAAAATCGTATATACTCCAGCAAAGGTAGTGAGTGAGGGTGGCTGGCGTAACATGGTGGTTGTGGCGGCAATACAGACTTGGGTTTTTTTCCATGATAATACTGATAGTGTTGGAAGGGAGTGGCAAGCCTGACGTCATATCCGCCGTAATATAACTTCAAAGGGAAATGATCCTTCTCGTCGATGTAAATTCAACACAAGACATCCTATAAAGTTTCGAAGCTGAGTACCTACTATCGTAATCTGGGCTTGTTCGACGTCATTACAAGGCAGCTAATACGTACTCCAAAGCCTATGAAAACCCTGGGATTAGGACGGAACTAATATGTCACACGTGGAACCGCAGAAAAGTGCTATTACACGTGGAACTAAAGCCGAGAGAGAGTCCTACAGTCCTTTTAGCCTTGGAACTAAAAGCAAGCTGATGAAAGATGACCCATATCAAAAGAGGAATTATTATGAGCAAAACTACGTGGTGATAATTCCAACCTGTGACATGGTGGCCATTCTGGTTTTTGTTGGGTGTAATCTGGTACATATTATCTCTCTCTCTCTCTCTCTCTCTCTCTCTCTCTCTCTCTCTCTCTCTCTCTCTCTCTCTCTCTCTCTCTCTCTCTCTCTCTCGAAAAGTAATTGGGTTTCGATGAACAATTGGCTTTGCTTGAGCTTGAGTGACGTTTTTAACATCAATAAAGGCCGTGATGATAAGAGCAACATGCGAACGGACAAGATAATTGTACGAACACAATGGTTAAAGGCAGACTGCTGAAATATGGGAGATTCGGAAGGGTGAGAAGGAATTATGGGATGATTAAGAGAAAAAGGAGGTAAGTGAAGGGAGAGAGAGAGAGAGAGAGAGAGAGAGAGAGAGAGAGAGAGAGAGAGAGAGAGAGAGAGAGAGAGAGAGAGAGAGAGAGAGAGAATTTTCATTAACAAGAGATCAGCAGCAATAAACATCTACCACTCTCTCGGACGGTCCTGTCACCCATGTCTCCCCGAGTGCCCCTCCCAGTCGCTCTTATCCCGCCACCACTGCAGATCTTCCCTCGCAATTACTAAAGATCCTGGCAATCCAAGGTCTCCCTCAGGGTCTCAATGGCTCCAAAGTTTGTCATGAGTTTCGCTGCAGACGTTGTTTCCCCCTTTTTGGGTTGAAGTAAAGTTTGAACCTGATTTACCATGAGTTTCTGTCCCGATACTTTATAAGGTGACGTTAAGAGAGTGTTCATTGAGTTGCCTGCTATTCTTGACTTCATTCTTTGTAATCTAGTGCTCAGTGTTATTTCAACTTGTCTTTAATCCCTTCACGCCCAGATCTTTCCTTTGCTATATAAAATTGTCTGTTGTCGAGCTATAAATTTACGAAAAATAACTGAATATACCAAATTAGTTAGTGGACAAGGGATACTAAACAGGTAGGTCATATCTATAAAATATTACTTATAGTCACAAAAAATCGTCTAGTGGTAACCAAATTACAATGGAAATTACGTTCTGGGTCTCAAGGGGTTAACGTGTTCCGATGAGCAATGGTTACGTTATCATTAGGAGAAAAGAGCATGCAGTTGTCTTGTGTTGGTATACTTGAGTCTTCCTGGAATGTCAAAACAGCCTAGATCAATTGACTTTTAATGATAGATAGATGGGCAGTAAATCTTGACAACAAACAGCAACGAAACGCGAGGAAGAACGATGTTGACCTATGGTGTTGAATGGGTCAAGGTCATATATGGAACTGCTTATTTCAAAATGCCAGAAAAAAGAAGAAGATAGTTTTAAGCTTCCCATTTCTCAATTGATGTTATTATTCAATGCAAAAATAAAAGCTTTGTCGTCAAGATGAGAGCAACCATTCAGTTATTACTCGTATATGACGTCTTGAACTTAAAACTACTTGCTCTTGAAACTCTTAGAGAAGGATATAAAGGCTAAGTACTGTCAAAAATCATACACACATATACATAGATGGAGAGAGAGAGAGAGAGAGAGAGAGAGAGAGAGAGAGAGAGAGAGAGAGAGAGAGAGAGAGAGAGAGAGAGAGAGAGAGAGAGAGGGGAGAGAGAGAGAGAGAGAGAGAAGAGAGAGAGATGAGAGAGAGAGAGAGAGAGAGAGAGAGAGAGAGAGAGAAAAGAGAAGAGGAGAGAGAGAGAGAGAGAGAGAGAGAGAGAGAGAGAGAGAGAGAGAAGAAACAAAACCAGACACACACACAGACAGATTGCACAAAATTACATTAAAACAACAAGACGTAAACCTTTTCATTTCCTAACAAAATAATCTTCTGAATGAAACAAGACAGCGAGGACCCTGCAACTCAATAACAACGGACTCCCGAAGCAACGTGACTGTGGAGTTTGTTGTGGAGTTTTGTGGAGTAATTGTGGAGTGTGTTCTATATCCACTTTCTCCTTTTTACTGAAGAATTAATTAAATGGTTTTGCTGTCTACCCACGCACGCCAAAGCTCCGTGGCAATTAATTATCCTTTTTAACGAAGCGGTGCGAGATGAAAGCAACATTTTATCGCTATATTTATCAAGTCCTTCCAAGATAGTTGAACATCCAGAAAATGTCCCTGAGATTTGCTTGCCTCCCGAGGAAAATGATTTCTTTTGCCTTTTACTTTATTACTTTTTGTTTTACATCATAAAGGTTTTCACAAGTTTTACTGACTAAGAAATGTTGCAAATTAGCTGCTCTGTGTGTGTGTGTGTGTGTGTGTGTGTGTGTGTTGTGTGTGTGTGTGTGGTGTGTGTGTGTGTGTGTTGTGTGTGTGTGTGTGTGTGTGTGTGTGAAGAGAGAGAGAGAGAGAGAGAGAGAAGAGAGAGAGAGAGAGAGAGAGAGAGAGAGAGAGAGAGAGAGAGAGAGAGAGAGAGAGAGAGGAGAGAAGGAGAGAGAGAGAGAAGAGAAGAGAGAAGGGAGAGAGAGAGAGAGAGAGAGAGAGAGAGAGAGAGAGAGAGAGAGAGGAGAGAAAAAAAAATGATATGCGACCTTGCTACCGACGTATCCTATTAACAAATTTTTTTCTCTCTCTCCTCTCTTCATTTCTCTATTTCTCTCTATATATGTCTGTCTGTCTGTCTTGCTCTCTATTTTTTTTCTCTCTCTCTCTCCTCTCTTCATTTCTCTCTATTTCTCTATCTATATGTCTGTCTGTTTTTCTCTCTTTTTTTGGGGCAAATCAAACAATATAAACAACTGTATATGTCTCCATAAATACATGAATATCTGCTATCTGCAAACTCCATGTATATGATTTACGTGTTTTTTCTTCTTTTAAATATGGTGGTGACAATGATAATAATTTTCACGTGTAATCAGTATATGCAATTTTATAACTTAAGTCTTATCTTATCTATTCTTATCAAACTTAAGTCTTATAAAAAAACTGTGAAGGCCTGTTTCATCTTGGGCATGATTGCTGTGTATGCATCCGGAGGGCATGAAATCGTAATCTCAGGTGAGGAGAGATATTCGAAAAGATTTGCCCTCGAATTTGAGTGCGTGAAAACAAAGAATAAGAACGAGTTTCAAATATGCCGAGACAATTTCTAGACGTACAATCAGTAGTTTTCGTTTTTGAGCGAAGGGTAAATAAAAAATCAACGCAACTTCTATCGCGAGTCTTGCCACCTGATCGATTTTATGTATATTTTCAGTTTTTTTTTTACATCACAAAGGACTGGCCAAGGGCAAAACTAAAAGTAACAAAAAGCCCGTTTAGTTGGCAGTCCCTATACAGAAGACAGCAAGAGGATAAAGAAAGGGGTGTGGGCCAATTTAGTTCGGGAGGTGTCTTGTCACTCCTGTCATGAAAAGATTGAAGTCGTAGGAAGGTGGAAAAATAGAAACAGGAAGAGAGTTGCAGAGTTTTGATCACCAGAGAAGGGAAGGAAAATCTCCGGAGGTCATCATCGGTGCACCTTTAGCCTTGTATAGCGAGTATATAATTATTCCTGAGGGAGAGGCAGAAGGGGAGTGAGCCGTGTTAAAAAATCGAATTTACTTTGGTGGACGAAACTATTTTTTCTGGTGAGTTTTGATGTTTTGAATTAATATGTTAACCGTTTCTATCGCAAATTTTTTTTTTTTTTTTTTTTTTCTAGGTAAAGGTTAGGTTAGGTTCGGTATAGGTTATTAGGTATATGTTATGCTAGGTAAAGGTTAGGTTAGGTATAGGTTCGGTTAGGTCCAATCTGTCTTTTTTTTGTCATTTTTGTTGGTTCAATTTTGTTTTTTCTGTTATTATTGTTGAAAAAAAAAAAAATTGCGACATAAACAGTTAGCAGAAGATTAATTCAAAACACATCAAAACTTACCAGAAAAAAAATAGTTTCGTCCACCAAAGGATGTTCGGTGTTCATGTGGAAATTGACCAAATAAACAACTTCAATCCCGTTACGATCGTGAGGCTCTCTACTCTCTACTCCCCCTGGCTCATCCCACCGCAGTGTATGCCGGAGGGGAAAACACACGCAAGGCAACGTTATGATAATGCAATTTACATCAACACGGCTTTGGAATATTGAGTCTCTTTCTGGGCGTTGTTCTTAGCTTAGTGAACCCAGAAGGCCATCCAATCGTTTCTGTGGCCGTAAAGATCCACAAAAAGGATTAGTAACATCGTTTCTCCCCTTTCTGTGGGAGGTAAAAATATTATTCTCGATACAGTATACTGATAACCTCTTCACGCCCAGATCTTTCCTTTGCCATATGAAATTGTCTGTTGTTAGCCATGAAATTACGAAAAGTAATTAAATATACCAAATAAGTTAGTGGTAAGGATACTAAACAGGTCATATCTATAAAATTTGCTTATAATCACTAAAAATCGTCTAAGGGTAGCCAAACTACAAAGGAAATTACGTACTGGGTTTCAAGGGGTTAAGGTGGAATTGAAGTATTTGTATTCACTCACCTCAGGTTTGTAATTATAAGAAATACAATTTACTGCATGAAAGGTGAGGTTGACGATTATATAATTTGTCCTCAGGTTCTCTGCCGCGGATGAACAATGAGGTTTTGAAGAAGGCCTACCTCTAATTTATTATCATTTTCAACCCTGTTATAGAGTAATACAAAACAAAGGCTTATATAAATTTCAGTAAGATCAAGTTAGTTCACAGATGCAATCAAGGGCAATTTTTTTTTATTTCCCTGTACGAAAGCGAGTTATTTTTTAGTGTTGCCTTCACGCGGGTGTGTGTGTGTGTGCGTGTCAGGACCTTTGTGGCCGGGTACAGTTAGGGTCAGGCACCTTCAGGAAGCCGCCGAGAGGGCTCCCTGGGGATGGCCGGGGCGCATATTCCCGTTTTCTGGAAGAGTATGTGGCGTTTACTCTTGAACACGTCAGGTTAGGTTACGTTAGGTTACGGATAGGATAGGTTAGGTTTTCCTGGTCATTATATGGTAACTTTTTGGGGTGGTCGATTTCTGAAGTCGATCTCTCATTAACATTTTGAAAACGTCCCGCACAAATGCATACATAAAAAAAAGGTGAAATAAATATAAGAATACCTGTGCCCTTGAGGTAACAGCGCACGAAGGTAAAAGTTTAGCCCAATAATTTTCCAGATCCCGGATGAGGCAAGACAGTATTGACACAGGAGAGTTATGGGAGCAATACATCTGACGGAGGTATCGTGCCTCTATACCAGGAGCAGCAAATCACTGGCGGGGTGGAGGGCGCGCCGAGCCTCGATGCACCAACTCGAGGCTCCAACAACCTTACATAGAGGAGGAAGAGGATATTGTGGAGAAGTATTTTATTGAAGATGGGAATGTGGAAGAAACAAAAAGAACAATCAACAGTTTTTGGATGACCAGAGAAAATAAGAGGAAAGAGAGAGAAGAAAATTAAAAGACATAATAAGAGAAGACAACTAACTAAAGACCCAGACAGCAAGAAGAAACACGTCAGGGAATGCTGTTGTAAAAAGCCTGACTCCCGACCCACAACTGAACTGAACTGCACCGCTAGGCGAACACCGTCTTGCGTCTGCTGAAGGAGAATACTAATACTAGTACTTCCATCCTCTGGTGCTACTACTACTACTACTACTACTACTACTACTACTACTACTACTACTACTACTATACTACTACTACTACTATTTCCTCTGCTGCTGCTACTACTACTACTACTACTACTACTACTACTACTACTACTACTACTACTACTACTACTACTACTACTACTACTACTACTACTACTACTACAACTACTACTACTACTACTACTACTACTACTACTACTACTATACTACTACTACTACTATTTCCTCTGCTGCTGCTACTACTACTACTACTACTACTACTACTACTACTACTACTACTCTACTACTACTACTATACTACTACTACTACTACTACTATTTCCTCGATTCATCAAGGCTTATGGAGGAAGAAGCAGGAAACACAGGAACACGAGGGGTACAAACGGCTCTATGTTACAACTTCATACTGTCGTGGGATGTAGTAAATCTGGCAATACTTTCCTCGCATATCAAGACAAAATTTACCACTATACATAAGTCCGTGTAATGTAGCGGACACATAAATACAAGTATGGAGGAAACTTGACATGTAGCAGCAGTGTTTGTCTCTGTTTCCCACTGCTACACTCTCAGAAATGGGGGGTATATTAAGGGTAGAATTGTTACATCGCACCATCACTACCCTTTTTATACCCTATGTCCAGGCTGGAGGGTAGATGCTGCTGATTATACCCTTCATCTACCCTTTATCCTACCCTTTTTAGACGAGAGGGTTGAGAAGGTAATTTGGGGTTTGAAAAGGTATATTTAGGGTTGCAAAAGGGTATATTTGTAAGGGTAGCAGTATTTCATCACTATAAACACCCTTTTTCTACCCTTTTCCTACCCTTTTTTTCTAAGAGTGTACCTTTATCATAACTGGCAGCCATAACATAATGTTGAACTCAGGAAAAATGCCTACCGCTATACCTTCACCTTTGCAAGTAAACTGGTAGAATGAGTAAAGAATGAATGCTTGAAGAGAAAGGCTGCAAATATGTCATGCATATAAGATATTCACTTCACAAAGTAATGACTTTCTTCCCCAAATTTGTTTTTCCTTTTTTACTGAGAATAAAATTTTACATGGAGTAGAATTAAAACGAAATAATGCAGTAGGTTCACGCAAGCACACACGCGCTGCTTGCACTGGCGCAGGAAACTCTGATGTCAAAGAAAACACAATAAAGCGTTGTAGTGGGTGTTTTCATGACGCTGATGATGATTTCTTGATACCAGAGTGAAGATGAGTGAAGCAAGAGCCCTAACAATAATTATGATAACAATGGGAATAATAGTAGTAGTATAGTAGTAGTAGTAGTAGTAGTAGTAGCAGAGGAAATAGTAGTAGTAGTAGTAGTAGTAGTAGTAGTAGTAGTAGTATAGTAGTAGTAGTAGTAGCAGAGGAAATAGTAGTAGTAGTAGTAGTATAGTAGTAGTAGTAGTAGTAGTAGTAGTAGTAGTAGTAGTAGTAGTAGTAGTAGTAGCAGCAGCAAGGAAATAGTAGTAGTAGTAGTATAGTAGTGTAGTAGTAGTAGTAGTAGTAGTATATAGTAGTAGTATAGTAGTAGTAGTATAGTATAGTAGCAGAGAATAGTAGTAGTAGTAGTAGTAGTAGTAGTAGTAGTAGTAGTAGTAGTAGTAGTAGTAGTAGTAGTAGTAGTAGTAGTAGTAGTAGTAGCACCAGAGGATGGAAGTACTAGTATTAGTAAGTAGTAGTAGTAGTAGTAGTAGTAGTAGTAGTAGTAGTAGAGGAAATATAAATAATAGTTGCAGTGGTAATAGTGACATCAGTTGTAGCAGTAATGGTAAAGAAACAATAATAATAATAACGATAACAATGATGATAATAATGACAATAATAACTACCACCGCAACACTAACACTTGGCAATGCAACACTCTCCCGGGATTGGTCTCTATAAAGGTTCATTTGAGCCGCATTCACTCATAGTTTTTAATTCCATCTCCGCTAGATTATCATAATTAATGGTAGTGCTTTTCAGATGTTCGCAAGGGTTATTATCCCACACAGCTGGTGCGTCCATCACGGCATAACGACCTCCTTTTCTCCCCGGTGCGACGATGGACAGATTTGAAGGCATAAAAAAAATTTAAAAAATTCAAAGTGGAGCAAAAAGAATAGGGCATGACACCTTTTGTCTGCCGTGTGGAAAGGAAGTAGTAGTAGTAGTAGTAGTAGTAGTAGTAGTAGTAGTAGTAGTAGTAGTAGTAGTAGTAGTAGTAGTAGTAGTAGTAGTAGTAGTAGTAGTAGTAGTAGTAGTAGTAGTAGTAGTAGTGGTAGTAGAGGAAGTAGAAGTAATAGTTGCAGTGGTACTATTGACATCAGTTGTAGCAGTAATGGTAGTAAAAAAACCAATAATAATAATACCGATTACAATAACGACAGATTTGAAGGCATGAAAAACATAAAAGGGCATGACACATTTCTGTCTCCCGCGTGGAAACAGGTGAGAGCGACGAGAAACGCGAGATGCACTTGTGAAAAAAGACGAGAGCAGTTGCGAAACGACGAGAAACGAGAGATGCACTTGTGAAAAAGAACGAGAGCAGTTGCGAAACGACGAGAAACGAGAGATGCACTTGTGAAAAAAGACGAGAGCAGTTGCGAAACGACGAGAAACGAGAGATGCACTTGCGAAACGACGAGAAACGAGAGATGCACTTGCGAAACGACGAGAAACGAGAGATGCACTTGTGAAAAAAGACGAGAGCAGTTGCGAAACGACGAGAAACGAGAGATGCACTTGCGAAACGACGAGAAACGAGAGATGCACTTGTGAAAACAGAAACGAAATGCACTTGCGAAAGACGAAGCTCGAAACGAGAGGTGCACTTGCGAAACGACGAGAAACGAGAGATGCACTTGCGAAACGACGAGAGAAACGAAACGAGAGATGTGAAAAGTTTCCGAACAGACGAGGTGATAAGTTTAGCAAAGCACAAGTTGCCGGTTCCACGCGCCTTCATGAATACACAATAAGTTGGACATGTATTGCTCTAAGCAGTAAATAAACAGATCTGATTCATTTTGGAATATATGTGTTCTACGAGACTTCCTAAGGAGTGAGTTGAGTGCTTCCTGAGTCTGCAGGAACACGATTTGGTTACATGTTATTCTAAAGAGCTTCTCATAACTGCACATGAAAATTTAAGAAACTCTCTCTCTCTCTCTCTCTCTCTCTCTCTCTCTCTCTCTCTCTCTCTCTCTCCTCTCTCTCTCCTCTCTCATCTTCTCTCTCTCTCTCTCTCCTCGCTTTCTCTCTCTCTCTCCTCTCTCCTCTCTCCCTCTCTCTCTCTCTCTCTCTCTCTCTCTCTCTCTCTCTTCCTCTCTCTCTCATCTCTCTCTCCTCTCTCTCTCTCTCTCTCATCTCTCTCTCGCTCTCTCTCTCTCTCGTCTTCTCTCTCCTCTCTCTCTCTCTCTCTCTCTCTCTCTCTCTCTCTCTCTCTCTCTCTCCTCTCTCTCTCTCTCTCTCTCTCTCTCTCTCTCTCTCTCTCTCTCTCTCTTTCTCTCTCTCTCTCTCTTGCGAGCACACACAAAAAAGTGATAAAACCTCCCACATCAAAATTCAAAACTTAACACAACAATATCTTGAACTATTATTGTTTGGACGCGAAGACAAGGACACGAACTGCAAGTCTAGCGAAGGATTCCATCGAGGTGACATTGACGGTTGTGTGATTTGTATATACTTTAATGAAACGCTATGTAGGCTTAAAGTTTTTCAACGTCGCTTTTATTCAACAACCTCCTCTGTCCCTATTTTCATATCTAGCAATAAAAATGTTATGTTACCAGTCAACGTCGTCTATAAACCATAATATTTGAAGCAGAACATTTCTCTTCGCGTTTTTCATGTGTGGGAGGGCGAGCAAGTGTGCTGGTGACCATTCCATATCTCAAGTGGATCTGGACGCGGCCGTAAACCACGTCAAAACCACCTGCAGACGAGACCTTATTCCGAAGTCTGGGCGCACGCACAACCCTCTTACTCAAGCTCTACCCGAGTGTTTTTCTTTCCTTGCCTTGCAAACAGTAGTGGAGACTCGCGTACTCTTCCGTACAGCAAACCTAACATAAGAACATAAGAACATAAGAAAATAAGGAAGCTACAAGGGGCCGCGAGACCTACACGTGGTAGTTCCTATTACTTAAAACACTACCAACATCCACTTTTCATCCCCATCCATGAAATTATCTAGCCTCCTTTTAAAGCTCCCTAATGACTCCGCAATAACTACCTGTCTACTGAGTTCATTCCAATCATTTGACTTACTTGAAGTGTGGCATTACCTTGCTTTGACTGGGGTATTGTAGTGTTCTTGAATATGCAATATCGGCCTTAGGGAAACCATATTATATCTCTATGTAGGAATGCTGGTGGTTGAAATGACTTTTTTTATTTGTTTAACTTGACTGTGCACATCATACTTGCTATCGGTTCTCAAAGCGTGACACGGGATATCCAGACGGACGGGCATACTTTTTCGTTAAATATCTTTGTCCTATACTAAAATGCCGTTGTTTGAATGGGACTCAATTACTGAAACGATATGAAAAGAGATAAGAAATTTTGAATGCCTTCACATACTAAAAAACAAATTAAAAAAACGTGATCCATACAGGTGATGCCATTAGTTTTTACGTTATTTGGCGAAAATTTGCGTGCCTCGAAAAATTTAGGACACACAAAACGTTAAAAGAAAGCAAGACGAGGCATCGAGTCTCTCTCTAAACAATGACTACATGTTTTATAAACTGTGAAAAATAAGATGCTGAATAGCCACATAAGGCAAATGGACGTCTTCTGTGGTTAGTGCTTTTTTTTCTATATATAAATTAAATCATAGTGTCGTCTGAGTAACTGTATTGAACCATCCATTGCATTGAACTTGCTTTAAAACACTGTGGAAAATAAGATATCAAATAGCCACATGAGGAGGCAACACAATTGGACGTATTCTGTGTTAAAGTAATCGTCCAGACCATTTCATCATTCCTGATTTAATGCAGTCAAAATATAGCCATGATCGAGTATATCAACAATAAGTTGTCACATTTTGCATCCAGTCACCCGTTTTTAAATGATCCGCATTCAAAATCTGTAAATTCCCCGTGCTCTCAAAACACAACTGTTTATCAGCAGACGACGCACCATGGGTCGGCGACGTCACAACAGGGAGCCTCCCAGCACCGCCTGATACATATGCGCGGAGACTCTGAGAAAAATGTAGTACTTGGGGAATTTTGGGTGTTTCTGATATATTTTTTGTGCGATGTAGCATGTACTTGCATCCTGTGTGGGTGCAGCGTGGGGGCTGTGCCTTTACCGAGAGCTTAGCACCCATTTGCAAACTGTGGGGCGACGATATATGTGTGCAGATGTGTGCAGCGGCGGCAAGCGGCGGGGAGCGGCGGGTAGTAGCAAGGCCACCGAGATGAGAGGGCCGCAGTACCCTGGCTACTACCAGCCGCTCCCCGTCGCTCCACAGGTCTGCACACATATATCGTCGCCGTGTGGGTTGTGAATGGGTGCTAAGCTCTCGGGAATGGCACGGCTTTCTTGCCGTGCCCATGCAGGATGCAAGTATGTGCCGTGTCGCACAAAAAATATACCAGAAGGACCCAAAATTCCCCAAGTACTACATTTTTCTCAAGAGTCTCCGTGTGTCTGTGTCGGGCGGGGCTGGGAGGCTTACCTCTTGTGTCGTCGCCAGCAAGTTTCGCGCCACGGCTGGAATGTGGCTGTTGTTTTTCCCGCGCTTTTTACAAAAGTCATGTTTTTAGGGAAATAAGGCGTGAAAATGAATAATTTTTTGTGGATTAGGTATTTTGAATGATCATTCAACATAATTATGCAAAGAAAAAATGGGTCTGGACGATTACTTTAAGTGCTATTTGTTTTATAAAAATTAAATCATAGTGTCGTCTGAGTAACTGTATTGAGTCATCTACTCCTGCGAGAGGTCGGATCAAGTTCAACCTCGTCTCTACGGACATGTGACACGTTTCCTACACGTCAATCCTGTTTCGTGGTTGTTTATCTGACAGGAGAAAACCTTTTTGAAATCCTTGAAGAAAAATTTGTAGCCGAGACAACACTATCGATCCTGCTAAAAGCTGTCTAGACTGGAGTGTGTGAGCGGCCAGGCCATATCAGAAAGGGGGGGGGGGGGGGAGTCAATGGTATGGATGTGGCGGAGTGGCGGACACACACTTACCTGTTTCATAAGAACATTAGAAAATAAGTAAGCTACAAAAGACCGTGAGACCTACACGAGGTAGATCTTGTGGACAGCGGAAATTCCATCAGTATATATATATATGACATTTGTATATTTAAAACGTTACTTCGAAAAATAAAAAAGCTTTCCGAAACATGGCAATACATAATGAAAAAAAGCAACGTGTGATCTATTGATAAAAAAAAAAGCAAAACGAAAAGGAAACTCAGATGCGGACAATCGTAAAAACTTACATTTTTCCGCATTTTTTTTTTTTACGCTAGGGTAATTGCCTCCATAACGGCACATTTTTACACCAACGCGTCTGGTACTAAGAGCAAAGTAAAACGAAAATTCCACTTTGCATTATTTTACGATTTGATATGACATCGCGGCAGCAAGTTTGTCGCGGCGTGTTTGCCCTGGCGGGGACTTGTCAACACCTGGACAACACAACACCACGACAACAGAACACACGAGCGGCGGCAACACAACACACAACCCCAACAATGCATATACCGTCACCCCTAAAAAAAACCACACACACACAGATGGAATAAACAGACAATGAGAGACTACTGACTCTGAAACAAAGAGAAGGTCGATACACAAGAGGACATACAAAAAAATTAGGAAAATGGAGATGCTTGAACAACATAAAGAAGTACACACACACACACACACACACACACACACACACACACACACACACACACACACACACACACACACACACACACACACACACACACAGCTTCCCTCATAGAAATGTAGAAGTTTGGAATAGACTAAATGAGGTGATATCGGCAAAGAATGTGCACCAATTGAAAGAAGACTGGATAAATGTAGATACGGAGACGGGACCACACGAGTATAGCTCAGGCCCTGTAAAACACAACTAGGTAAATACACACACACAACCACACACACACACAACCACACACACACACACACACACACACACACACACACACACACAACACAACACACACACACACACCACACAACACACACACACCACACAACCACACACACACACAGCACACAACACACACACACAACACACACACACTACACACACATACACACACACAACCACACACACACACACACACACAACACACACACCACACACACAACCACACACACACACACCACAACACACACACACACACACACACACACCACACACACACACACACACACACACACACACACACACACACAACCACATACACACAACCACAACACACACACACACACACAACCACACACACACACAACCACACACATACACACACACACACACACACAAAAGACTCCCTTGATGGCTATAATGTTCCCCTAAAGCCTCTATAAGGACCTCAGCGGCAGAGGTGTAGGGCAGGGAGGCTTGTGTACGGCCACGCGTCATTGCCTGAACAATAATGGAACAAAGAAAACAATTGGGTTCTCAAGTCATTCCATTTGAAGTGCGTAGATTTAAAAAATAGAAATAGGGAAAAGCTGGTTCACAAATAGGGTGGTAAATGATTGGAATGGACTCAGTAGACAGGTAGATATTGCGGAGTCATTAGGGAGCTTTAAAAGGAGGCTGGATAATTTCATGGATGGGGATGAAAAGTGGATGTAGGTAGTGTTAAGTAACAGGAACTACCACGTGTAGGTTTTGTGACCTCTTGTAGCGTCCTTATTTTCTTAGGTTCTTATGTTTCTCGCGGTAAGGACAGTTAGATGATGCAAATCCTGAAAATAAACACTTACTTTCCACTATCGTCTTTTCTAACGTGTTTCTTGTGTACTGGAATGCACACTTGTAAGACAGCCATTACAATCATGTCATATACGGATTTTCCATTCCATATGTGGGTTTTTTTTTATATTTTCCAATTTTTTTTTACTTGTGCTGTTTTTTTAATGTTTTTTTAATAGATAGCCCTGAAATAACCTTCTTTTTCCCTTATATCCCTTAAAGGCTTAAATAACCTCAATTTTCCCTGATTTTATATTCCATAAGTGGGTTTTTTTTATTAATGTGTGTGTGTGTGTGTGTGTGTGTGTGTGTGTGTGTGTGTGTGTGTGTGTGTGTGTGTGTGTGTGTGTGTGTGGTGTGTGTGTGTGTTGTGTGTGTGTGTGTGTGTGTGTGGGGTGTGTGTGTGTGTGTGTGTGTGTGTGTGTGTGTGTGTGTGTGTGTGTGTGTGTGTGTGTGTTGTGTGTGTGTGTGTGTGTGTGTGGTGTGTTGTGTGTGGTGTGTGTGTGTGTGGTGTGTGGTGTGTGTGTGTGGTGTGTGTGTGTGGTGTGTGTGCGTGGTGTGTGCGTGTGTGGTGTGTGTGTTGTGTGTGTGTGTGTGTGTGTGTGTGTGTGTGTGTGTGTGTGTGTGTGTGTGTGTGTGTGTGTGTGTGTGTGTGTGTGTTGTGCGTGCGTCTAATAAGGTGTAATTAAAATCGCAATATAAAAAAGTACAGTCGAATTTGAAGTTCACGCACGCGGCTGCCAAAAGAAATGTATTAATATTCAATAGTAAATTTAAAGATTTTTTCATATATTTTGATGGGAATGAAATAGATGAATTTTAATGCAGCGAATGGGTTAATTAATACTCACGGTCTATTACCTATATATATTTTTCCATAATCTGATTTAATATGTAAATTGGCCAACGTAGCTTATCTCTTTAACGTAACCGAGTCTCTCTCTCTCTCTCTCTCTCTCTCTCTCTCTCTCTCTCTCTCTCTCTCTCTCTCTCTCTCTCTCTCTCTCTCTCTCTCTCTCTCTCTCTCTCTCTCTCTCTCTCTCTCTCTCTCTCTCTCTCTCTCTCTCTCTCTCTCTCTCTCTCTCTCTCTCTCTCTCTCTCTCTCTCTCTCTCTCTCTCTCTCTCTCTCTCTCTCTCTCTCTCTCTCTGTTAAATTTTTGCTTTACTATAAACATCAAGGCAATTATGTCCCTTTAACACCTCAATGATGTGTAAACAGTAATTATTTATGCAGGCTAAATGTACAATTATATAATGTGTTCATATTGAATTTTTTCCCCACGATCCATGATAATCTACGTTGATTAACCTAATTAACCTAATCAGAGGCAAAGTTAACAGATAAATAATTGACGACCTGGTAATGATTTTCTGCCAAAATGCGGAATAACATTACGAGTTTCAAAAAGAAGAAGAAAAAAACCCTGTAGGCTCCAACGTAAAAAAACAACAACAAAGAAAACCCTATAGGCTCCAACGGAATACCATTACGAGTTCCCACCTGCAGGATGTAAGTATAGCCATCGGGAGTTTCATCTTGACCACGAACGTAACATTAATAAGAATATAAGAACATTAGAGGATATGGAAGGCAAGAGGCCGTCTCCTTAACCCCTTCACGCCCAGATCTTTCCTTTGCTATATGAAATCGTCTGTTGTTATCTATAAAATTACAAAAAAGTAACTTAATATACTAAATTAGCTATTGGACAAGGATACTTAACAGGTTAAATCCATAAAATATTGCTGTTCATGAAAATCGTCTAATGGTAGTCATATTACAATTATAACTAGGGGGGGGGGCACTCAGTAGAGCGCATACCTCCGCCCGAATATTTCATCGATTGGTTGCCATGGCAACAGTTGTCAATAGATTTCATCCAAAATGAAATCAGTTCTTCCTTATACCAAATAGACTTGGTATACCGAGTTTGGTCCAAATCTATTCGTAACTTTTTGAGAAATCCTGTACACTAACAAACAGACAGACAGACAGACAGACAGACAGATCGGGGTGAAAACATAACCCCTCCAACTTCGTTGGCGGAGGTAATTACGTTCTGGGCCTCAAAGTGTTAATACAAGAGGCTAAATCTCCTTAAATGTTGATGAAGACAGGGAGAGAAACCTAATATCATCAATGAAGTGACATTTACCGAGACACTAAGTTTTTGTTTCTCTCATGACTCCTCTACGATAAACCACAACGATGTTCAGCCTCAATATTTCACGGTCTGGCTGCCACGTTATTCAAGAAACAGTAGGACACCCGGAGGCATATTCCCGTTTTCTGGAGCATTATGTGGCGTTTACTCTTGAACACGTCAGGTTAGGTTACGGCAGGTTACGGATAGGGTAGGTTAGGTTAGGTTAGGTTAAGTTAGGTTAGGTTAGGTTAGGTTAGGTAGGTTAGGTTAGGTACGTCAGTTTACGGATAGGGTAGGTTAGGTTAGGTTAGGTTACGTCAGGTTACGGATAGGGTAGGTTAGGTTTCCTAGGCTCTTAAGGTAACTTTGTGAGGGAAACACAATGAGCGTATATTCGAGGAAATCCTATGATTAGTTTCGGAGCTACAGCCAAGCGTCTTCACTGGGAAACCACATACTGGCATAGAGTTGGGGAATATGCTGCCCGGAGACTGTTAAACTCATCCTACAAAATCCTTCACATTTTTCAGGATCCAGAATAGCATCATACTATTGGACGCTCGATAAAAGGGTGAGTTAACATGTGCCATTGACGAAAGCGCACCCTCTCTTGACGAAGTCAGAGAGGCTGTAGCAAAGTTGAGGGATGGAAAGGCAGCTGGTGTTTGTAATATCAGTGCGGAGCTCCTCAAAGCTGGGGGTGAGGCCATGATCCACGGGTTGCATGCTGTCCTGACTGCCGTGTGGCAATCAGGTACCATTCCTCCTGACTGGAAAAGGGGGCTGGTCGTCCCTATCTGGAAAGGGAAAGGGGACCGTCAGGACTGCAACAATTACCGCGGTATTACACTGCTCAGCGTACCAGGCAAGGTGCTTGCCCATCTATTGCTGACACGGATTCGCAGCCATCTGGTGAAGCATCAGAGACCTCAGCAGTCTGGGTTCACGCCTGGTAAGTCAACAACGGACCGTATCCTAGCGCTTCGTGTCCTGGTGGAACGCCGACGTGAGTTTCGACAGGGGATGCTTGCAGCCTATGTTGATCTCAAGAAGGCGTTTGACTCAGTGCATCATCGTGAGTCACTCTGGGATCTTCTGCGACTTCGAGGGATTCCTGCAAGGACTATTGGTTTGATAACTGGTCTGTATTCTGGGACTGAGAGTGCTGTGAAGTGTGGGGCAGGTGTACCCGGCTTCTTTCCTGTGAATACAGGAGTGAGGCAAGGGTGCGTCCTTGCCCCATCACTTTTCAACGCTTGTATGGACTGGGTATTGGACAAGGTTGTAGATCAAAGTGATTGTGGAGCATCCGTTGGCAACACCAAGATCACTGATCTTGTTTTTGCCGATGATGCAGTAATCTTTGCTGAGTCGCTGGAGGTCCTGGTGATAGCTCTCGAGGCGCTGCACGAGGAGGCAAAGCCTTTGGGACTTGAGGTCTCCTGGCTCAAGACCAAGGTCCAGGTGTTTGGAGACTTACTAGATGAAGCAGTACAGTCTGTTCATGCGTGTGGCGAGGACATTGAGATCTTGGAAAGTTTTACATACCTTGGTAGCGCAGTCCATAATGACGGCGGGTCATGTCAAGAAGTCTTACGGCGGATTGGCATAGCCCACGGTGTTATGGACTCGCTCAGCGGGAGTATTTGGCGTTGTCGGTACCTGTGCAGGAGGACAAAGATCCGGATCTTCAAATCGCTTGTGATCCCTGTCTTACTCTATGGTTGTGAGACATGGACACTAAATAGTGACTTGAAGAGACGAATCAATGCCTTTGGTAATAAGTGTCTTCGCAGAATCATGGGGTATCGCTGGGATGATTACGTGTCAAATCAACGATTGCACCGTGAGACTGAATCGAGGCCTATTACCTGCATAGTCCGTCAGCGCCAACTTCGGCTATATGGGCATGTGGCACGCTACCCTGAAACTGATCCTTCCCATCGGGTTGTATCTGTAAGAGACAATCCGGCGTGGAGGAGGCCAAGGGGGCGCCCACAAGGCTCGTGGCTGGGGCAAATTGATGTTTCTTGTCGAGAGCTGCTTGGTATGGGAAAGGAGCCTGCATGGGAACTCGCGCATGGTGACCCTCGGGAGTGGCGTCGTAGGGTGGGCGAGGCGACGCGTCCCCCGGCGTATGCCCCCAATGATTGATTGATTGATAACATGTGTCATCTGGCCTCCACTAGACGAAATGATGACTCTGGGTGATTACGGTAGTTAAGGTAACTTTATTTTAACTTACACCCACCCAGGAGAATCGTTTTAGACTGAACCCTTCACGCCAAGATCTTTCCTTTGCTATAAAAAAATGTATGTTGTCGAGCCATAAAATTACGCAAAATAACCGAATATACCAAATTAGTTAGTCAATAACGATACTAAACAGGTCATATCTATACAATATTGCTTATATTCACTAAATTTCGTCTAATGGTACCTAAATTACAATGGAAATTACGTTCTGGGTCTCAAGGGGTTAATATTCACCAATGTATTAAATAACAAACACAACTCTCACGTTTTGCTTCGTATTACTTTCCCTATTGTAAGTGAAAAATACCTCTGCGAATGTAAAATACTATTAGTGTTCAGCCAATGGTGCGTCAGATTACACTCCTCCCCTCTCATAGACGTACTATTTTTCTTACCATTTTTAACGCTCGATTCGTGGATTTAAATATAAGACAATGAATACGATTTTTCTTCCATTTAGTAGAGACATTTCCATTAATTAACTGAATTGTGTCTGGAGTGCAATTCTACATATATGAATATAAAGATTTTTACGTTGACTTAAATATGCATATTCGCATGACAATGTGTCTCAAAAAATACAACATACACCTGGAGAGAAAAATCCATTGCAAAACGGAGGAAGTAATTTCGCGCCTTTCTGGCTCCGCACGCTTGTAGTTTTCCTGCAGAGCGACTGGAAATTCAGGCTGTCAAAACATAGCACACGGGACACGGGATGAGGTGGAAGGGAACACAATGAACGGCAGAAGTGCAATTTAAACAATAAATATTTCGACTCAAAAATCAATAATAATAATAAAAAAAAAAAAAAACTTCTCATAAGCTGGAAATATGCCTCAGCGACTGGAAATTCAAGTTTTCAAAACATAACACACGGGATGAGATGGAAAGGAACAGAGTGGACGGCAGAAGTGCTATTAAAACAATAAATATTACACACACAACAACAAAAAAATACTCTCATAAGCTGGAATTACCTAAAATAAACCTAAAATAACCTAAAATATGCCCAGAAATTCTTAGCGATTTCACACAGCACAGAAGTCAAGCGAAAAATCAAACTAATGGCTGGAGCAGAAAACTAGTTGGGCAGACTCGTTATTGTAGTCTTGCCGTCTTTGCCGATAGCATTATTTGGTTCTTTCCGGATAAGTAGTTTTAATGCAGGCTGTTCGAGAAGCAGTGGTGGTGGTGGTGCAGTGTGAGGAAAATACCACGAGGCTGCAGGACCGAAACTGTGATGCGATGCAAATATAATTGTGAGAAAGTTTTGGCCGGCGTATAAGTGAAGTATGATGGACTCGGATGAAAAAAAAGTAACAAATAAAACGACGTTACGAGAGAATCATTGTCTTTTTTTAATGCCTGTAACAGTGTGTATATGCAATAATGATTTCTGAGTGAGGTTGTGAGCTGCTGCGATGGAGTGAATGAGGTTGTGAGTTGTTGCTATGGAGTGAATGAGGTTGTGAGTTGCTGCGATGGAGTGAATGAGGTTGTGAGTTGCTGCGATGGAGTGAATGAGGTTGTGAGTTGCTGCGATGGAGTGAATGAGGTTGTGAGTTGCTGCGATGGAGTGAATGAGGTTGTGAGTTGCTGCGATGGAGTGAATGAGGTTGTGAGTTGCTGTGATGGAGTGAATGAGGTTGTGAGTTGCTGTGATGGAGTGAATGAGGTTGTGAGTTGCTGCGATGGAGTGAATGAGGTTGTGAGTTGCTGTGATGGAGTGAATGAGGTTGTGAGCTGTTGCGATGGAGTGAATGAGGTTGTGAGTTGCTGCGATGGAGTGAATGAGGTTGTGAGTTGCTGTGATGGAGTGAATGAGGTTGTGAGTTGTTGCAATGGAGTGAATGAGGTTGTGAGTTGTTGCGATGGAGTGAATGAGGTTGTGAGTTGTTGCGATGGAGTGAATAAGGTTGTGAGTTGTTGCTATGGAGTGAATGAGGTTGTGAGTTGCTGCGATGGAGTGAATGAGGTTGTGAGTTGTTGCGATGGAGTGAATGAGGTTGTGAGTTGCTGCGATGGAGTGAATGAGGTTGTGAGTTGCTGCGATGGAGTGAATGAGGTTGTGAGTTGCTGCGATGGAGTGAATGAGGTTGTGAGTTGTTGCGATGGAGTGAATGAGGTTGTGAGTTGTTGCGATGGAGTGAATGAGGTTGTGAGTTGCTGCGATGGAGTGAATGAGGTTGTGAGTTTGCTGCGATGGAGTGAATGAGGTTGTGAGTTGCTGCGATGGAGTGAATGAGGTTGTGAGTTGCTGCGATGGAGTGAATGAGGTTGTGAGTTGCTGCGATGGAGTGAATGAGGTTGTGAGTTGCTGCGATGGAGTGAATGAGGTTGTGAGTTGCTGCTATGGAGTGAATGAGGTTGTGAGTTGTTGCGATGGAGTGAATGAGGTTGTGAGTTTGCTGCGATGGAGTGAATGAGGTTGTGAGTTGCTGCGATGGAGTGAATGAGGTTGTGAGTTGCTGCTATGGAGTGAATGAGGTTGTGAGTTGCTGTGATGGAGTGAATGAGGTTGTGAGTTGTTGCGATGGAGTGAATGAGGTTGTGAGTTGCTGCGATGGAGTGAATGAGGTTGTGAGTTGCTGTGATGGAGTGAATGAGGTTGTGAGTTGCTGTGATGGAGTGAATGAGGTTGTGAGTTGCTGTGATGGAGTGAATGAGGTTGTGAGTTGCTGTGATGGAGTGAATGAGGTTGTGAGTTGCTGCAATGGAGTGAATGAGGTTGTGAGTTGCTGTGATGGAGTGAATGAGGTTGTGAGTTGCTGCAATGGAGTGAATGAGGTTGTGAGTTGCTGCGATGGAGTGAATGAGGTTGTGAGTTGCTGTGATGGAGTGAATGAGGTTGTGAGTTGCTGCAATGGAGTGAATGAGGTTGTGAGTTGCTGTGATGGAGTGAATGAGGTTGTGAGTTGCTGCAATGGAGTGAATGAGGTTGTGAGTTGCTGTGATGGAGTGAATGAGGTTGTGAGTTGTTGCGATGGAGTGATAGGGAAGCGATAAAGAGAAAGCCTCATCGCAGGGGCGTCGCCTCTTCCTGCACACAAACGATGCAGTTGTTTTAAGAACGCGGAACATAAAACACCTCTTTCCATCGCTCGCACTCGACGTATTGGTTTGTACTGACGTCTCCTCTTATCACGTATGTGCTCCCCCCCCCCCCCAAAAAAAAAAAAAGTTCTGCTATCTAGTTTTCTCTGCAACATTACAAAATGAAATCAAAAAGTGTTTCCAGATTCACATTTCCCAACCAATGCGCAAGGAACAAGTATAGACTGTCTATCTCCATCGACTATACCTAGACTATACCCATACATGAATACTTTTACCTCGGATAAATAATTA
This sequence comes from Chionoecetes opilio, assembly GCA_016584305.1. NCBI lineage: Eukaryota > Metazoa > Arthropoda > Malacostraca > Decapoda > Majidae > Chionoecetes > Chionoecetes opilio. Next base: position 209,206 of record JACEEZ010011463.1, read on the forward strand.
TGATCAATAAATGTCACACAACCACAGAGCACACGGATCCTTCACTACCAAGATAAGATGAGAGATAAGAAGATAACAAGAAAATAATACGATAACAAGATGATAATAACTGAAAACGAGCAGAAGAAAACTCACCAATCTAGAGGCAGAGGAGATGGGTCACACGTGGGTTACAAAGCTGGAAAGAAGAGAAGTTTTTTCGTTAGTGATGGAGAATAATCAATGTTCTAGTCGCCGGGTTATACTCTCTCTCTCTCTCTCTCTCTCTCTCTCTCTCTCTCTCTCTCTCTCTCTCTCTCTCTCTCTCTCTCTCTCTCTCTCTCTCTCTCTCTCTCTCTCTCTCTCTCTCTCTCTCTATATATATATATATATATATATATATATATAACTATGATCAATATTTAGCTATAAAAATGAGGAAGACTGAACATGAAAATTGTATGATGAAAGAAAAAAACCATTGTATTAAACATGTAATGACCAATTTGACCATGGATATGTATGTCTTTCTAAGTATTCTATCTAATTATCTAGTATCTACCCATCAATATATTCCTGTGCTTGCCTATCAATTTATCAAAAGAAAATAGACCGTGACATTAAACACACACACACACACACACACACACACACACACACACACACACACACACACACACACACACACACACACACACACACACACACACACACACACACACACACACACACACACAAGAACTTAAGAGGAAAAAAAAACCCTCCAACACTATCCTTTCTATGTCAAGGTTGTTTAATAGTACAACGTTGGAAGTTCAGGCACCAGGTATTTATATTAAGCAATCAGTAGAGTATACAGTACATGAATTATGCAAAAATCTCCATAACAGCAGACGTGATTCCGTATGTTTAAAAAAAAAGGATTATTCCAGACGAACACCGAATTCACTTTGGTGGACGAACCTATTTTTTTCTGATGAGTTTTGATGTGTTTTGAATTAATCTGCTAACCGTTTCTGTCGCACATTAGACTTTTTTTTGTTTTGTTAGCAAGATAAAGGTTAGGTTGGTATAGATAATCCATAAAAAAAGAAGTTATTTGCGACATAAACGGTTGGCAGATTAAATTAAAACACATCAAAACTCACCAGAAAAAAATAAGTTTATCCACCAAAGGAAGTTCGGTGTTCATCTGGAAATTTACCATAAAAAAGAGATGAAAGCCACTCCAGTCTGCCTCCCCGCGCACTCTACATAAAGAATCGCATCCCCATCTCCGCCCATAAATTGGAAATGCAGTATTACGGCACTAACTCGCAACGTGATGCATTTACAAGACTGATGTGCCCATTTCCACACTACGGCCTGTGAATAGCGTCCCTCTGGCATAACTTGTTCCCATACTCCACCCCTGCTCCGCCTCCCCCCTCCCCTCGACCTCCCTCTTCTCTTCATGGACCTCCTGCCCACTGAATTTTCTTGAAACTATTTATTCTCTTTTTGCTCTCCTTCCGCGTTGGTTCCTCGCTCCACCTCATCCTCAAGGTCACCACAGGGTTGGGAATGAGACTGTTCAGAGTATGGTTTCTGTAGAGGAACCAAACGGGACAGTAGTTGAGAATACGACCGTTGAAAGTGTGGTTACTATAAAGGAACCAAATGGGACAGTAGCAGAGAATACCCTTGCTCTCCAATCAGACTCAGTTATGGAGCAGTGCAACCCAGGAGGAAACGCAAATTATGAGCTGATGTGACAAACTTTCATTGATTCTATATTGATGTTGTACGTACTAGTGTGAATTACATCAACTACTCTCTCTCTCTTCTCTCTCTCTCTCTCTCCTCTCTCTCCTCTCTCTTCTCTCTCTTCTTCTCTCCCCCTCTCTCTCTCTCTCTCTCTCTCTCTCTCTCTCTCTCTCAATTCAGCAGGGAAAGTAAATAACATGTGTTCATCGGTTTAATTTCCCTTAATTTCCTTCATAAGTCCACTCATCCTTCTATTTATCCTTCACTCTTATCGCACATTCCTTCCTTCCCTCGCGATCTTACCTACTTCTTTATTTCTTTCAGCCTCTTCATTCCTTTCATTCCTTCCTTCCCTCGCGCTCTTACCTAATGCCTCTTCTGTCCTTTCATTCCTTCCTTCCCTCGCGCTCTTACCCACAGCCTCTTCTGTCCTTTCATTCCTTCCTTCCCTCGCCCTCTTACCCACAGCCTCTTCATTCCTTTCATGCCTTCCTTCCCTCGCGCTCTTCCCCAAATGCCTCTTCTGTCCTTTCATTCCTTCCTTCCCTCGCGCTCTTACCACAGCCTTTCTGTCCTTTCATTCATTCCTTCCCTCGTGCTCTTACCCACGGCCTCTTCTGTCCTTTCTTTCCCTTTCCCTTTCCCCTCGCGCTCTTACCCACGGCCTCTTCTGTCCTTTCATTCCTTCCTTCCCTCGCGCTCTTACCCACGGCCTCTTCTGTCCTTTCATTCCTTCCTTCCCTCGCGCTCTTACCCACTGCCTCTTCTGTCCTTTCATTCCTTCCTTCCCTCGCGCTCTTACCCACGGCCTCTTCTGTCCTTTTCCCTTTCCCTTTCCTTCCCTCGCGCTTTTACCCACTGCCTCTTCATTCCTTTCATTCCTTCCTTCCCTCGTGCTCTTACCCACGGCCTCTTCTTTCCCTTTTCCCTTTCCCTTTCCCTTTCCCCTCGTGCTCTTCCAGGCCTCTTCTGTCCTTTCATGCCTTCCTTCCCTCGCGCTCTTACCCACGGCCTCTTCTTTCCTTTCATTCCTTCCTTCCCTCGCGCTCTTACCCACGGCCTCTTCGTCTTTTCATGCCTTCCTTCCCTCGCGCTCTTACCCACGGCCTCTTCTTTCCTTTCATTCCTTCCTTCCCTCGCGCTCTTACCCACGGCCTCTTCTGTCCTTTCCTTCCTTCCTTCCCTCGCGCTCTTACCCACTGCCTCTTCATTCCTTTCATTCCTTCCTTCCCTCGTGCTCTTACCCACGGCCTCTTCATTCCTTTCCTTCCTTCCTTCCCTCGTGCTCTTACCCACGGCCTCTTCTGTCCTTTCATGCCTTCCTTCCCTCGCGCTCTTAACCCACTGCCTCTTCATTCCTTTCTCCTTTCCCTTTTCCCTCGCGTCTTACCCACTGCCTCTTAAATTCCTTTCATTCCTTCCTTCCCTCGTGCTCTACCCACGGCCTCTTCATTCCTTTCCTTCCTTCCTTCCTCGTGCTCTTACCCACGGCCTCTTCTTTTCCTTTCATGCCTTCCTTCCCTCGCGCTCTTACCCACGGCCTCTTCTGTCTTTTCATTCCTTCCTTCCCTCGCGCTCTTACCCAGGGCCTCTTCTGTCTTTTCATGCCTTCCTTCCCTCTCGCTCTTACCCACGGCCTCTTCGGGTCCTTTCATTCCTTTCTTCCCTCGCGCGCTTACCACAGCCTCTTCTGTCCTTTCCTTCCTTCCCTTCCCCTCGCGCTCTTACCCCTTGCCTCTTCATTCCTTTCATTCCTTCCTTCCTCGTGCTCTTAACCCACGGCCTCTTCATTCCTTTCCTTCCTTCCTTCCCTCGTGCTCTTACCCACGGCCTCTTCTGTCCTTTCATCCCTTCCCTTTTTCCCTCGCCCTCTTACCCACGGCCCTCTTCTGTCCTTTCATTCCTTCCTTCCCTCTCGCTCTTACCCACTGCCTCTTCTTCCTTTCCTTCCTTCCTTCCCTCGTGCTCTTACCCCGGCCTCTTCTGTCCCTTTCATTCCTTCCTTCCCTCGCGCTCTTACCCACTGCCTCTTCTTTCCTTCTTTCCCTTTCCTTCCTCGCGCCTCTTACCCACAGCCTCTTCTGTCCTTTCATTCCTTCCTTCCCTCGCGCTCTTACCCACTGCCTCTTCATTCCTTTCCCTTCCTTCCTTCCCCTCGCGCTCTTACCCCCTGCCTCTTCATTCCTTTCATTCCTTCCTTCCCTCGTGCTCTTACCCCGGCCCTCTTCATTCCTTTCCTTCCTTCCTTCCCTCGTGCTCTTACCACGGCCTTTCTGTCCTTCATTCCTTTCCTTCCCTCGCGCTCTTACCCACAGCCTTTTCTTTCCTTTCATTCCTTCCTTCCCTCGCGCCTTACCCACGGCCTCTTCTGTCTTTTTCATGCCTTCCTTCCCTCTCGCTCTTACCCACTGCCTCTTCTTTCCTTTCATTTCCTTCCTTCCCTCGTGCTCTTACCCACGGCCTCTTCTGTCCTTTCATGCCTTCCTTCCCTTCCCCGCTCTTACCCACGGCCTCTTCTTTCCTTTCATTCCTTCCTTCCCTCGCCCTCTTACCCACGGCCTCTTCTGTCCTTTCATTCCTTCCTTCCCTCGCGCTCTTACCCACTGCCTCTTCTGTCCTTTCATTCCTTCCTTCCCTCGCGCTCTTACCCCGGCCTCTTCTGTCCTTTCGTTCCTTCCTTCCCTCGCGCTCTTACCCACTGCCTCTTCTGTCCTTTCATTCCTTCCTTCCCCGCGCTCTTACCCACGGCCTCTTCTTTCCTTTCTTCCTTCCTTTCCTCGCGCCTTACCCACGGCCTCTTCTGTCCTTTCCTTCCTTCCTTCCTCGTGCTCTTACCCAATGCCTCTTTCTGTCCTTTCATTCCTTCCTTCCCTCCGCTTCTTACCCACTGCCTCTTCTGTCCTTTCTTCCTTCCTTCCCTCGCGCTCTTACCCACTGCCTCTTCTGTCCTTTCGTTCCTTCCTTCCCTCGCGCTTTACCCACGGCCTCTTCTGTCCTTTCATTCCTTCCTTCCCTCGCGCTCTTACCCACTGCCTCTTCTGTCCTTTCATTCCTTCCTTCCCTCGCGCTCTTACCCACGGCCTCTTCTGTCCTTTCATTCCTTCTTCCCTCGCGCTCTTACCCACGGCCTCTTCTTTCTTTTCATTCCTTCCTTCCCTCGCGCTCTTACCCACTGCCTATTCTGTCCTTTCATTCCTTCCTTCCCTCGCGCTTTTACCCACAGCCTCTTCTGTCTTCCTTTCCTTTCCTTCCTTCCCTCGCGCTCTTACCCACGGCCTCCTCTGTCCTTTCATTCCTTCCTTCCCTCGCGCTCTTACCCACAGCCTCTTCTGTCCTTTCATTCCTTCCTTCCCTCGCGCTTTTACCCACTGCCTCTTCATTCCTTTCATTCCTTCCTTCCTCGCGCTCTTACCCATGCCTCTTCTGTCCTTTCCTTCCTTCCTTCCCTCGCGCTCTTACCCACGCCTCTTCTGTCCTTTCTTTCCCTTTCCCTTCCCTCGCGCTCTTACCCCACGCCTCTTCTGTCCTTTCCTTCCTTCCTTCCCTCGCGCTCTTACCCACGGCCTCTTCTGCCTTTCCTTCCTCCTTCCCTCGCGCTCTTCCCCCCAAAGGCCTCTTCTGCCCTTTTCCCTTCCTTCCTTCCCTCGCGCTCTTCCCACGGCCTCTTCTGTCCTTTCTTTCCCTTCCCTTTCCCTCGCGCTCTTACCACTGCCTCTTCTGTCCTTTCATTCCTTCCTTCCCTCGCGCTCTTACCCACGGCCTCTTCTTTCCTTTTCATTCATTCCTTCCCTCGCGCTCTTACCCACTGCCTCTTCTGTCCTTTCATTCCTTCCTTCCCTCGTGCTCTTACCCACGGCCTCTTCTTTCCCTTTTCCCTTCCTTCCTTCCCTCGTGCTCTTAAACCCAGGGCCCTCTTTTTTCCTTTCATTCATTCCTTCCCTCGCGCTCTTCCCACGGCCTCTTCTGTCCTTTCATTCCTTCCTTCCCTCGTCTCTTACCCAGGGCCCTTTTCTGTCCTTTCATTCCTTCCTTCCCTCGTGCTCTTACCCACGGCCTCTTCTGTCCTTTCATTCCTTCCTTCCCTCCCCCTCTTACCCCGGCCTCTTCTGTCCTTTCATTCCTTCCTTCCCTCGCGCTCTTACCCACGGCCTCTTCTGCCCTTTCATGCCTTCTTTCCTCGCGCTCTTACCCAGGGCCTCTTTCTTTCCTTTCATTCACCTCATTCTCTCTCTCCTGCACCAAATTTCCTTCACTCCAGGTCTCTTACTCCCGCCTCACCCTCCCTCTCACCATTCTTCCTCCCCTCGTTTTTCCCTTCATACGACCCTCGCTGTCCACATCACGCCCACCGCCTGCTCCTGCACCTCACGCCCTCACTTTTATGTCCCATCCCATCTTCTTCCCTTCCCACCAATCCCACAACTCTGCAATCTTGCCATTTTTTCCTCTTCCATCTCACTATCTTTTTTCTTATTTCGGCCTTTTCGCTACCTGCATGTCTTCTGTGTCACATTTGTTCTCTCTCTCTCTCTCTCTCTCTCTCTCTCTCTCTCTCTCTCTCTCTCTCTCTCTCTCTCTCTCTCTCTCTCTCTCTCTCTCTCTCTCTCTCTCTCTCTCTCAGCAGTAGCAGTAATGATGGTGGAGGTGATGGTGGTGGTAATAATAATGATGATGGTAGTGGTGGTGGTGGTAGTGGTGGTGGTAGTGATGATGGTGGTGGTGGTGGCGAAGGCAGTGTAGAAGTATAGTGGTAGCAGAGGTGTTATCAATAGGTTTTCCTCTTCTTCTTGTTCTTGTGACCTCTTTCGCTTACTATCGCTTCCTGTGACGATACACTTATCAACACACACACATGCTCACCCTCTCCCTTCATCTTGTACGACGCGTTGCTTCATAATCCTCCTACCAACACAACCGCACTTTTATTAACTTTTATGCCTCCTTTATCACTTCAACTTTTTCTTGCAGTAATCTTAACTTCTTCCTTTTACTACTGCAACTTTTTCCACCACCACCACCAGCACCACCACCAGCACCACCACCACCACCACCAACCACCCCACCAGCACCACCACCACCACCACCACCACTACTACTACTACTATTACTATTACTACTACTACTACTACTCTACTACTACTACTACTACTACTACTACTACTACTACTACTACTACTACACTACTACTACTACTACTACAACCACCACCCCCACCCCCAACCACCACACCACCCCCCCACCACCACTACTACTACTACTACTACTACTACTACTACTACTACTACTACCACCACCACCACCACCACCACCACTACTACTACTACTACTACTATTACTACTACTACTACTTCTACTACTACTACCACTACTACTACTACTACTACTACTACTACTACCACTTTTACTACTACAACTACTACTACTACTACTACTACTACTACTACTACTACTACTACTACTACTACTACTACTACTACTACTACTACTACTACTACTACTACTACTATTACTACTTACTACTACTACTACTACTTACTACTTATTGAAGCGTCTGTCTACTGATAGCCTTACTTTATGAATTTGCTTTCTTGTAATTCTCTCTCTCTCTCTCTCTCTCTCTCTCTCTCTCTCTCTCTCTCTCTCTCTCTCTCTCTCTCTCCCGTCGTCTGTCTGTCTGTCTCTCTCTCTCCTCTCTCTCTCTCTCTCCCCTTTTCTCTCTCTCTCTCTCTCTCTCTCTCTCTCTCTCTCTCTCTCTCTCTGGCAGCACTTCCATCACAAATAGTCCTCTCATCCCTTCCAGCTTTCTACGAGGAAAAAAAGTCTTTCCATAGCCTTTCGAAAATCCCTCTCACGGTACTAGGCACACGCTGTCCCTCCTGGCAAAGCCCTCCCCGATCCAAGGCAAACACACAACAACAGCTACGCATCCACCTCCTTTACCTGACACTTGCCACCTATATCACCTTATATCGCCTGTTCTAGTGCGTTTCTGACTTGGTAAACGTCATTTATGTCTTGTTTTCTTCACCTCTTTTTGAATTCAGGAACACTCGCCACCTATATCACCTTATATCGCGTGTTCTAGTGTGTTTCTGACTTGGTAAACGTCATCTATGTCTGGTTTTCTTCACCTCTTTTTGAATTCAGGAACACTCGCCACCTATATCACTTATATCACTTGTTCTAGTGCGTTTCTGTCTTCGTAAACGTCATCTATGTCTGGTTTTCTTCACCTCTTTCCGCATTCAGGACATCGAGATGGTTCCTGCGATGGCTAAGTGGGAGTTTCTTTTGTTTGTGATGAGTGGGTGGACGGGATGATATTCTGGGATTGTGTTTCTAAAGTCGACGAGTGGGGAAAAGTTAGGGATGTTTACAATGCTTTTCTGTCTGTCTGTTTCATACACCCGCTTTTCTTTGTCTGTTTCATCCACCCACCCACCCACACCCACGCACAATGCAATATGTAACTTTTTTCCATTTTAGCTTTTAGACCGAGCAAGGTTTTCAAGTTCTTTTTTCCCCACGCATGCCTCACTTTGCGGGAAGGGTAAGTATAACTGTTCATAATTAATCTTTAGCTTAAGGATACAAAACAAACAGGTCATATCTATAAACTATTACTTATATATTCACTAGAAATCGTCTAATGGTACCCAAATTACAATGGAAATTACGTTCTGAGTCTCAAGGGTTAAAGGCTCGACCCACTACTGGATCTACACAAATAACATCATATATATACAAGCATCAATCATATACTTCCGGCAGTGCAGAGGCGCGTTGGAGGAAGGCGAAGTTTGTGCTGGAGTGAGGCCCAGGCAACGAGAACGTTAATTAAGAGGAAGAGGAAACGCCGGGGAGGAAGAAGAATCATGACCTATACCGCCCATAACAGTCTCAGCGACTCGCCCTCCTCACTGCTGCGCGAGATGAGGTGCAGGTGTTTGGACGAAGGTATATTTCCCTTTACCTATGCACGAGAATATTAACCCCTTTACGCCCAGATCTTTCCTTTGCTAAATAAAATCGTCTGTTGTTAGCCATAAAATTAAGCAAACTAACTTAACCCCTTGAAGCCCAGAACGTAATTTCCATTGTTATGACTACCATTAAACGATTTTTAATGACTATAAGCAATGTTTAATAGATATGATCTGTTTAGTATCCATGTCGACTAACTAATTTGGTATATTCAGTTACTTTTCGTAATTTTATAGCTCGACAACAAACATTTTTGTTATAGCAAAGGAAAGATCTGGCCGTGAAGGGGTTAATGTACCAAATTAGCTAGTGGACAAGAATACTAAACAGGTCATATCTATAAAATATTGCTTATATTCACTAGAAAACGTCTAATGGTAGCCACATTACAATGAAAATTACGTTCTGGGCTTCAAGGGGTTAAGTAGTTATATACTAACCTCACCTGTATAGTACGCCGTCGGAGGTTAAGCATGAAAGGTGGAGACATGAGACTACGAAAAACCATACGTAAAAACCAGGCAGCGATGAATAGGTGTTGGAGAAGTAAATAAGAACATAAGACAATAAGGAAGCTACAAGAGGCAATGAGACCTACACGAGGTAGTTCCTGTTAATTAACACTACCCACCTTTCATTCCCATCCATGACATTATCTAGCCTCCTTTTAAAACTCCCTAATGAGTAATGAAATGAGTAAGTAATAGTGAGTGGCGGCGCTGCAATCTTTCCCAAGCAATATGAGAGGCGTCGCTGTCTGTTCTATCCCGCCCGTCAGCCTCCTCGCAACTCCCCTTTAGTTTAGTGCTCCCTGATCCCGCCCCGTGCCTCATTCACCGCTCTTTTTTTTTTCTGCCTCTCTCCAGGATCTCCTCACAGCCTGTGTGGTATACGGAATCAGGTTTAATAGGCTAATATTGAGCTCCTTGCCTATCATGAAAGCCTCCCACACACACACACACCGCCTCTTTGTGAACACAGGATTAGTTCATTTCTTTGCTTCCTCCTTTTTTTTCTTCAGTGAAGCCCATCTTGTATCCGGCATGTAAAAAACCAAAAAATCAAGACAAATTAAGACGCTAAGAAAAATAGGAGTGTTCTCGGAAGAGCATGCACCACTGTTAGCTTTACTTTCACTAATTTAACTCAGTAAATTATAAAGGAAACTTGTTCTTTTTCGACTCTGCGTGTGTTAGAAGAATAGGCAATGTAACGTCTGCCAGGTAGATGATAGTGAGGGTGTGGATGGGTGAAGCAACGGTTGCTTCATCCTTGTGAGTTTTTTGTTTTATGGTTGATATCTCTCTCTCTCTCTCTCTCTCTCTCTCTCTCTCTCTCTCTCTCTCTCTCCTTCTCTCCTCTCTCTCGCTCTCCTCTCTCTCTCTCTCTCTCTCTCCTCATTCTCCTCTCTCTCCTCTCTTCTCTCTCTTTCCTCTCCTTCCTCTTCCTTCTCTTCTCTTTCTCTCATCATCTCATCTCTCTCTTTCTCTACTCTCCTCATCTTCTCTCTTCTCTTCTCCTCTCATCTTCTTACTCTCTCATCTCTCTCTTTCTTTTCTCTCTCTTCATCTCTCTCTCTCTCGTTTTTATTACTTTCATTATCCATCCTCTTATCTTCATACTCTTCATATACTCTTCATCCTCTCTATCTTTCTTTTATTATTATCTTCTCTCTCTCTCATACATCCTATATCATTATCTCATACTCACATTCATTTTACTCTGTCTATACTATAATATATTAATATATATATATATACATATATATATATATATAATATATATATATATATATATATAATATATATATTATATATATATATTAATAATATATTATATTATATATATATATATATATATATATATATAATATATATATATATATATATATATATATATATATATATATATATATATATATATATATATATATATATTTTATCACTTGTATACACGGTTTCAAGCTTTGGTGTTTTCTTCAGGGGATGTTGTACCACTTGGAGAGTTGAGACAAGTTAGCAAAGTTTTGGTCACCAGAGATTGTCGGTGTAAAGTTTGTTTGCATGTTTTGTTTACACAGCAATTCCAAGTGCCTTGAAGCAAGCAGCGGGGCAGTCTGCAGTGGCCTGATTATCGCTGTGGATTACTTTCCTTTCCTAATATAAGGAATACCGTCTCGTGTCCTCAGCACCGTGAATGGAGGGCGATGCTCCTTGACGGTGACAAGCGGCGTACTAACCCCTTGAAGCCCAGAACATAATTTCCATTGTACTTTGGCTACCATTAGACGTTTTTTTGTGAATATAAGCAATAATTTTATAGATATGACCTGCTTAATATCCTTGTCCACTAGCTAATTTGGTATTTTCAGTTACTTTTCGTAATCCTATGACTAACAACGAACGATTTTATATAGTATTGGAAAGATCTGGGCGTGAAGGTGTTAAAAGTAACGTGAAAAGTTCGTGAATACATTTTTCAACGTATTCATTTGCATATACAACCATGTCCACTATATTCTTGGTGTCATGCTATACTATACTGACTAAACTTTCCCTGACACGAAACTATAAAGGTAAGCTAATAGACATTGATGGGAAGGCGCAGGACAGTTATTGGTATGCGAAAACATTGCTTTACACCTGAGTTGAACGACACTCGCCAACAATAACCTCTCCCACACACAATCACATGGCCACCGTCGACAATGCCTTTCATATATTCTACCACATATCTCTTAACCCCTTGAGGCCCAGAACGTTATTTCCATTGTAATTTGGGTACCACTACACGATTTTTAATGAATATAAGCAATATTTTATAGATATGACCTGTTTGGCAGTGTTTAGTATCCTTGTCCACTAGTTAATTTGGTATACTAAGTTACTTTTCGTAATTTTATGGCTAACAACGAACGATTTTGCATAGCAAAAGAAATATGTGGGCGTGAAATGGTTAAAAGCTCCTGACAATGTACATTTCATCCTTACGTAATACAGAGACACATTTCAACACGACTATCTCTCTCACCAACTCGGAGAAGAAAGCAATCACTTTCTCATTACTTGCAACCTTTAATGTTATATAATCACACAAATCAGGCCAAGCACAAAGGCGTCTTATTTCAGGCATTCTTTCATGATAACGGTAACAAAAATAATAAAAATAATAAAACAATAACAATAATAAACGTAATAAGCAAAAACAGCATCAACACGCCTGGTAATAACAACAATAACAATCTAAACACTGACAAAATAAACACAACATAATAATTCTTCCAACCTCCCTAAAAAAACGCATAGAAGGTATACGAGATACATATGAGATACGCACTAGAAGGTATCAAATCACTAGCTTCAATCTACAGTATATCCAATAACGGTAATTTTCTAGTAATATTATTAGTATAGTATGTGTATTAAGCCGCCGCTCGATCCTCCCCCTTTATTAACATCTCGAGTATCAGGCAGCTTTATGACACCGATACGCAAACAACATACATCACTAATTAGCGAGTGGGTTGGGGTCGTTAACCTGTGTGTTGCATAGTCTATAGCCAAAATTTGTATTATTATTACTATTATTATTATTATTATTATTATTATTATTATTATTATTATTATTATTATTATTATTATTATTATTATTATCATTAGTAGTACCGTAGATAACAGTGAAGTCGCCACCTACAGTGAAGTCGCCAGGCGCCAAATATTACGAATTATAGCATTACTACTGATTTTTATGTGCTACTGAAGATGTTACACAGTAGTTTATATCATGGCTGTATAATCTACCCTGTTTCAGCGTTGTTTTATGCTTTGTATCTGCAAATATAACTGTTGCGCATTTTGCTTCTCACGTTTTTCTTCGCGCGATGACAGACAGTAAACAATAGCCTTTCGGGCGACAGGACACAGACTTGCCAGATCTTTCAAACTTGAATAGAATTTATTTTCACGTTGGCAGAGGAATTTTTATATATCCAAGCATCTTCCGCAGCTAATATATATAGAGACTTGTTTTACTTTACCTCTAATTTACCTGAATTCTCCAGAGTGGCGACTCAACTGTTAGGTTAAAATACTAGCTAGCGACTTTACTGTAGTAGGTATAGTGAAGTCGCCACTCGGTTTTATTTTTGTTATTTGTTCATTTATAACCCTAATATGACACAGATGAAGACACAAAATGACACAGACTTTCCAGATAGACCCTTCTAACTTTCCTGAAATCATGGATGTACAAATGTAAGTATTAACGCCACCACACGTTTGTAAATAACAAAGAAACGTAGAACTGGCGACTTCACTGTTATCTACGGTAGTAGTAGCAGTAGTAGTAGTTGTAGTACTTGAATCCATGAAAGGGAACAGTAGCTACTCAAAAAACGGTAAAATAAAAGAGAAAATCAGTTCAAAACAATCTTATCATTATAAAAAGTAGCTCTGCATTTCCTTAACAGAGCTTAAAAGGATAGGTAGTTTAAAAGGCTTATTCCTACGTATATGGGCAAAATTGTTCTCTCGGCTCAGTCAGTAAGCAGTTAGTACACTTGAAAACGGTATGGTATAAAAAGGTATATCTTCACAACACATCATTCCAAACAAATATTCTCCATGTGACTATAGCCTATTATTTTTAACGAGGCAAAAATTCCATTCTATCTTAAGGTCTCATGCTTAAAATTAACCTATATTTACCTGATAATATGGTTAACTATGATAAAATACAACTGAAATTAAGAAGAAGCGTAGTATTCCCTTCTCCTGGCATCACATATCAGTCAGTAAGCAGCAAGGGGTCAGGATTTTTTACCTCGTTAAAACAAATAGAGTATAGTCTACAAATAAGGGCGTGTGATATTTTTTTTTGGGGGGGGGGTGAGGGTGCGTCCTTTAATGCAGCTGTTACGCATTTCCTTAGATATACATTTCCTGTTCGCGCCTAAACCCTCCTCCTTGCATTGAGCTAAACAAAAAAAAAAGTTGTCGGGTTTGGGAGATTGCACGCAGCCTAGTCGGGTTGGCCATCAACACAAATTTGCTTTGGGATGCAGAGCCACCGCCGCGGCCGTTAAGCATGCTGGTCCGCCGCAGCCTTCCCCACAGTAACGATGATAACATTTGCAGCAGGAGGTCAGGGGACTCAGAAAACCGTGCATGCATTTCTGCCCCTTGAGGCTTCATGAATATTTCACGGGGATGGAGGAACGAATCGACGCCCATTGAGCTTCCATTGCGATTTACTGACTTTTTTTGAGCTTCCATTGCGATTTACTGACTTTTTTTGAGCTTCCATTGCGATTTACTGACTTTTTTTGAGCTTCCATTGCGATTTACTGACTTTTTTTGAGCTTCCATTGCGATTTACTGACTTTTTTTGAGCTTCCATTGCGATTTACTGACTTTTTTTGAGCTTCATTGCATTACTGACTTTTTTTGAGCTTCATTGCGATTTACTGACTTTTTTTGAGCTTCCATTGCGATTTACTGACTTTTTTTGAGCTTCCTTTGCGATTTACTCAGACTTTTTTGAAATCACAATGAGGAAAAGCAAGTTCCTGATATTTTTTTTTTTTTGTCAGTGTTTATATTGTTATTGTTGTTATTACTAGACGTGTTGATGCTGTTTTTGTTTTTGTTTATTATGTGTGTGTGTGTGTGAGAGAGGATAGAGGAGAGGGGAGTAGAGAGAGAGAGAGAGAGAGAAGAGAGAGGAGAGGGGAGAGAGAGAGAGAGAGAGAGAGAGGGGAAAAAATAGAGATGTAGAGAGATGAATTGTTGAGTAGCTAATGGGTAAGTAGATTGAAACATGGAATAATTTCAGCGTGTAGGGATGATGCATGTGTTAGTGCGATTGGTGTGAACAGAGCATAGAAGAGTAGATAAGAGCGTGGGTGAGGTGGTTGTGGATGCGTGTGGGTGTGTGTGGTTGTGGGTGCTTGTTGTTGCGGGGTTTGGGTGCGTGTGGGTGTGTTGCTGGTTGTTGGTGCGTTGGTGTGTGCTGGTTTGTTGGTGCTTGGGTGTGTTGCTGGGTTGTGGTGCGTGTGGGTGTTGCTGGTTGGGTGCGTGTGGTGTGTTGCTGGGTTGTTGGGTGCGTGTGGTGTGTTGCGGGGTTGTTGGGTGCGTGTGGGTGTGTTGCGGGTTGTTGGGTGCGTGTGGTGTGTTGCACGGGTGTTGTTGGGTGCGTGTGGTGTGGTTTTGGGTGGGTGTGGGTGTGTTGCTGGTTGTTTGGTGCGTGTGGGTGTGTTGCTGGGTTGTTGGGTGCGTGTGGGTGTGTTGCTGGGTTGTTGGGTGCGTGTGGGTGTGTTGCTGGGTTGTTGGGTGTGTGTGGGTGTGTTGCTGGGTTGTTGGGTGCGTGTGGGTGTGTTGCTGGGTTGTTGGGTGCGTGTGGGTGTGTTGCTGGATTGTTGGGTGCGTGTGGGTGTGTTGCTGGATTGTTGGGTGCGTGTGGGTGTGTTGCTGGGTTGTTGGGTGCGTGTGGGTGTGTTGCTGGGTTGTTGGGTGCGTGTGGTGTGTTAGCTGGATGTGGGTCGTGTGTGTTTGCTGGGTGTTGGGTGCGTGTGGGTGTGTTGCTGGGTTTTTGGGTGCGTGTGGGTGTGTTGCTGGTTGTTGGGTGGTGTGGTGTGTTCTGGGTTTGGGTGCGTGGGGTGTGTTGCGGGGTTGTTGGTGCGTGTGGGTGTGTTGCTGGGTTGTTGGGTGCGTGTGGGTGTGTTGCTGGGTGTGGGGGGTGTGGTGTGTTGCGGGGTTGTTGGGTGCGTGTGGGTGTGTTGCTGGGGTTGTTGGGTGGCGTTGTGGGTGTGTTGGGTGGTTGTGGTTGTGGGTGCGTGTGGGTGTGTGCGGGGGTTGTTGGGTGCGTGTGGGTGTGTTGCTGGGTTGGGTGCGTGGGGGTGTGTTCTGGGTGGGGTGGGGGTGTTGCTGGTTGTTGGGTGCGTGTGGGTGTGTTGCTGGATTGTTGGGTGCGTGTGGGTGTGTTTGCTGGGTTGTTGGGTGTGGGGGTGTGTTGCTGGTTGTTGGGTGCGTGTGGGTGTTTGTTGGTGGGTTGTGGGTGTGTTGGAGGGGGGTGTGTTGCTGGTTTGGTGTGTGGTTTTTGTGGCGTGTGGGTGTGTTGCTGGGTTGTTGGGTGTGTGTGGGTTGGGGGTGGGGGTTGGGTGCGTGTGGTGTGTTGCTGGATTTTGGTGCGTGTGGTGTGTTGCTGGGATTGTTGGGTGCGTGTGGTGTGGTTGCTGGATTGTTGGGTGCGTGGTGGGTGTGTTGCTGGGGTGGGTGCGTGTGGGTGTTCGTTGTTGGGTGCGTGTGGGTGTGTTGCTGGTTGTTGGTGCGTGTGGGTGTGTTGCTGGTTGTTGGGTGCGTGTGGTGTTGTTGCTGGATGTTGGGTGCGTGTGGTGTGTTGCTGGATTGTTGGGTGCGTGTGGGTGTGTTGTGGGTTGTTGGTTGTGCGTGTGGGTGTGTTGCTGGATGTTGGTGCGTGTGGGTGTGTTGCTGGAATTGTTGGGTGCGTGTGGGTGTGTTGCTGGGTTGTTGGGTGCGTGTGGGTGTGTTGCTGGGTTGTTGGGTGCGTGTGGGTGTGTTGCTGGGTTGTTGGGTGCGTGTGGGTGTGTTGCTGGGTTGTTGGGTGCGTGTGGGTGTGTTGCTGGGTTGTTGGGTGCGTGTGGGTGTGTTTGCTGGTTGTTGGGTTGGGTGGGGGTGTGTTGCGGGGTTGTTGGGTGGGGTGTGGGTGTGTTGCTGGGTTGTTGGGTGCGTGTGGGTGTGTTGCTGGATGGATGGGTGGGTGTGTTGCTGGGTTGTTGGGTGTGTGTGGGTGTGTTGCTGGTGGGTTGGGTGCGGTGTGGGTGTTTGCTGGGTTTGTTGGGTGGTGTGGGTGTGTTGCTGGGTTGTTGGGTGCGTGTGGGTGTGTTGCTGGGTTTTTGGGGGGCGTGTGGGTGTGTTGGCTGGGTTGTGTGGTGCGTGTGGGTGTGTTTGCTGGGGTTGTTGGTGCGGTGGGTGTGTTGCTGGGTTGTTGGGTGCGTGTGGGTGTGTTGCTGGGTTGTTGGGGTGTGTGTGGTGTGTTGCTGGTTGTTGGTGGGTGTGGTTGTTCTGTTGTTGGGTGCTGTGGGGTGGTTGTTGGTGCGTGTGGGTGTGTTACTGGGTTGTTGGGTGCGTGTGGGTGTGTTACTGGATGGGTGGGTGGGTGTGATTCTGCGTCTCACTTCGTAATCATTGCGTGTATACAAGTAATAGATTGCGAAGTGTTGTACGTATGTCTTCCAGTAACGGCGTTCAATGGGGCCTCTCAGTGTGTTGTCAATATATCGCGGGCCACAGTTGCCTTCCTGCACCCAATGTTTATAGAGTATACCATCATCATACCATATACATCACAACCAGTATACTCAACTACTATGTATACTCTATAGACCTTGCCTCCACCTTCCCACACAACTCTGGCAACACACGGCACGGAAAACGCTTTGGTAGTAAAGTTAAGAGACATTGTTATATTCAGAGGTGTTGTCGATACTCAGCTGATATACCTATACTTACTCAACACATATGAATGAAAGGGAATATGTGGCTATGCTGTATTATAAGGGGCAAAGGTAGCCTATATACCTTGATTTTTCCGTTGTTTGATACCCTCCGATAATTAGTCATTCTGACAGCCGTTATCTTTTATGCTGGGTGATTGTTTGTACACCGTGTTTGTTTACAGTTTAGATTATGATGGATCGCTCTCTCTCTCTCTCTCTCTCTCTCTCTCTCTCTCTCTCTCTCTCTCTCTCTCTCTCTCTCTCTCTCTCTCTCTCTCTCTCTCTCTCTCTCTCTCTCTCTTGGGTATATGACAGACATGTTGGGCAAGTGTTTGTATTTTATGTTAGGGTTGTTTTATAGTTTTGGTTTTTATGGCTTATGCTCGTATGCAATATGTTTTTGTTCGTTGGTACTTTAATTGTTTCTTCATTTATTTCTTGTACATTGGTTTATGCTGCCAAAACAGTTTTTCATTATTTTTTTTACGAATGGTTTATTGTTTGGACAATGGACATTAAATGTATTATATGTATTTTGGTATTGGACCTTTTATTGTAACGCTTGTATTAAATAGAGTTGTTGTGGTCAATAAAAGGAACTAACTAATTATGCGTGTTGGAGCACAAGAGACACACATTGCCTCCACATCGCCAACATTTGCCGCCGGAAAAGTTGCC
Source organism: Chionoecetes opilio (assembly GCA_016584305.1). Taxonomy (NCBI): domain Eukaryota; kingdom Metazoa; phylum Arthropoda; class Malacostraca; order Decapoda; family Majidae; genus Chionoecetes; species Chionoecetes opilio. The sequence goes on from JACEEZ010011463.1 coordinate 227,108, forward strand.
GTTCCGATGCACAACCTGAGCTCTGGCCGTGGCCTGCGTGTAACTTATTAACCCTTCACGCCCAGATTTTTCCTTTGCTATAAAAAATTGTCTGTTGTGGAGCCGTAAAATTACAAAAAGTAACTGAATATACCAAATTAGCCAGTGGACAAGGATACTAAACAGGTCATATCTATAAAATATTGCTTGTATTCACTAAAAATCGTCTAATAGTAGCCAAATTACAATGGAAATTACGTTCTGGGCCTCACGGGGTTAAAAAAAAGCCTTTCCCAACAGCGAATTGAAATATAACAATTCGTAAGAAAGTTGAGGGAAAAGTTTTGTTATTAGTCAAAAATTCTTCCTCGGGGTTGAACTAGTGCCCCTAGGGAGTCTGTGTGGCTCTGGTGAGGAATGAATAAGTGAAATTGACCGAATACAGAGGACTAGAAACCAAATGGGTGAAAAGGGACCCGATGAAAAAACGAGAAAAAAAGAAGAAAAAAGTTCTTATACATTTTGTATTTTTCCTATAGCAATAAGTGACAATTCAAATACAAAATCAAGCTCATTATGAAATGTAAAAGTGCTTATTGCAAAGGCCAAAAAGAAAAAAGGTATTGAAGAAAAATGTTAAATGATTTTTCCTTTTTTTTGTCCTTTTCCTCTAATTCCTTTCCTGGCTCTCTCCTCTTTTTTTTTTGGGGTATTAATAAAAATGTTTGGCCAATTTTTTTTTTTATTTTGGGGGGGTTGGGTTTTAAAAAGGTTTTGGAAGGGCCCTTTCCCCGAGAATTGTTTTGTTCTTTGGGACTTTAAAAAGTTTTTTTTATTTCCCGTACTTTTTGGGGTTTATTGCCCCTTTATTATTTTTTTTGGGTGGTTTATTGTTTGGGCCAAGGGGGGGAAAAAAGGGAAAAGGAGGGGGGGGAAAAAAGGGAAAATGGGGGGGAGGGGGGGAAAAAAGGGGAAAAAAAAAAGCGGGAGAAAGAAACAAGGGCCTAAGGGCCAATTTTGGGGAAAAGGGAACCCGAAAAAAAACCCAAAAAAGGCGGGTTCTTATTCCCCTTAAGAATTTTTTTTTTTTTCCTATAAAAAGTCTTTTGGGCCAAAAATTACAAAAAGTAATTTAAAAATTTTAAAAGTTTAAAAAAGGGCCAAAAAAAAAAAAGGGTAATTAAAAATTTTGGTTTTTTCCCTTTTTTAAATCGAAAGGTGGCCTTTAAAATTTTTTCCTTGGCCTTTCCCCCTTTTAAAAAACCTTTTCCCCCTTAAAATTCCCTTTCCCCCAAAAAATTTTATAAATTTTTTTTATCTTCTTCCTCTTTTCCCTTTTTCCCCCTTTTCCCCTTTGGCTCTTGGGAATTTCTAAATTACCGTCAGGGGACCTTTTGCCGGGGGTCCTTTAAAAAACGGGAAAAAAAAATTTCGTTTCATTTTTTTTCCCTATGAATTTAATAGGGGAACCCCCCTTCCCCAGCCCCTTTTGGGGGGGGTTTTCTTTTCGGCCCCAAAAGAAAAATATTGAAGAAAAATTAAATAATTTTTTCCTTTTTTTTTTTATCAAGGCTCCCTTTAAAAATTTTCCCTTGTCCTTGGTCTCCTCCTCTCTCTCTCCCTTCTTTTCCCCACTCTCTCTCTCTCTCTCCCCTTTCCTCCTCTCTCTTCCCCCCTTCTCTCCTCTCTCCCTCTCTCCCCCTCCTCTCTCTCTCTCTCTCTGTAGCCAATGACAAAACAAAAGTGGGATTCTTTTAATCAAAAACATATATAATTTTTTAAAAAAAATTTAAAATTTCCCAAAACTTTGTTTTAAAAATTTTCCCCTTTTTTTCTTTTTTTTTTCTCTACAATTTTCAGAGGGAGCCACTGGGCCCAAAATCTCTCTCTCTCTCTCTCTCTCTCTCTCCCTCTCTCTCTCCCCTCCCCTCTCTTCTCTCTCTCTCTCTCTCTCCCTCTCGTCTCTCTCTCTCTCTCCCCCTCCCCTTCCCCTCTCTCTCCTCCCCTCTCTCCTCCCTCTCCCCTCTGGGTTTTCCAAACTGCATAAATACTTTCACTCTGACAAAGGCAAATGGATGAATAGCTATTGTAACTGAAATGTGGCCACTGCAGTCCCGCTATTTACGAAGGACTTTACTGGTGAACCCTTTTTTTATTTTTATCCCCTTCTTTTTAATCCTGGAAAGGAGAGAGAGGAGAGAGAGGGGAGAGAAGAAGAGAGAGAAGAGAGAGAGAGAGAGAGAGGAGGAGAGAGGGGAGATAGAGAAGAGAAAAGAGGGGAGAGAGAGAGAGAGAGAGAGAGAGAGGGAAGGGAAAGAAAAGAGAGAAGAGAAAGGAGAGGAGAGAGAGAGAGAGAGAAAAGGGGAGAAGAGAGAGAGAGCGGCGAGCGAGCGGCGAGGGGAGCGGCGAGCGAAAAGGAGAGAAAAGAAAAGAGAGGAGAGAGAGGAGAGAGAGAAAAGAGAAGAGGGGAGAGAGAGAGAGGGGGAGAGAGAGAGAGAAGAAGAGAGAGAGAGAAGAGAGAGAGAGAGAAGAGAGGAGAGAGAGAGAGAGGGGAGAGAGAGAGAAAAGCAGAGGAGAGGGGAAGAGGAGAGAAAAGGGGAGAGAGAGAGAGAGGAGAAGAGAGAAAAGAGAGAAGAGAGACAGAGAGAAAAGAGAGAGAGGGGGGAGAAGAGAGAGAGGAGAAAAGAGGGAGAAGAGAGGAGAGGGAGGAGAGAGAGAGACTTCAAAGACAAAGAATGTTTAATGGTCTTTGGTTAAAAAAGGAAAAACATTTATTTAACATTTTTGCTTCAATACCTTTTCTTCTTTTTGGCCTTTGCAACAGCTTGATTTTGTATTTGAATTGTCACTTGTTGTTATAGGAAAAATACTAACTATAAGACCTCTTTTTTTTTTTATTTATTTGTATCGGGTCTCTTGTCATCTATTTGGGTTCTTCAGGTAAACGAGTCCTTTTTTTATTTTTTTCCCCCCACCTTTCCCCGATCTTTTTTGAAAAATATATTTTTTCCAGTCCCCTTTAAAAAAAAAACCAAAATTTTGGCAAAAAAAAGGGCACACAAAATACAGACACACAACACAACACGCATGGACAACATTAAGAAGTACAGATTCCCTCATAGAAATGTAGAGGTTTGGAATGGACTAAATGAGTAGGTGATATCGCCAAATAATGTGCACCAATTGATAGAAAGACTGGATAAATGTAGATACGAAGACGGGACCACTCGAGTGTAGCTTAGGCCCTGTAAAACACAACTAGGTAAATACACGTACAGACAGGCCTACACACACACGCTCCCCTTGTTGACACGAACGGGGACGGAAAAAATAAATCTGTACTCCGAGAAAAAATTGAGAAGGGCGCAGGTTAGGAAATATTTTTGTTGACTAAACTTTATCCACTCTCTCTCTCTCTCTGTCTCTGTCTCTGTCTCTGTCTCTGTCTCTGTCTCTGTCTCTGTCTCTCTCTCTCTCTCTCTCTCTCTCTTCTCTCTCTCTCTCTCTCTCTCTCTCTCTCTCTCTCTCTCTCTCTCTCTCTCTCTCTCTCTCTCTCTCTCTCTCTCTCTCTCTCTCTCTCTCTCTCTCTCTCTCTCTCTCTCTCTCTCAAGGTTCTCTCTCTCGTTTATCCACGCCATTTTATTCTTCCACCTGCCAGCTAGCGTCCGAGTTTAGGGAGTACAGTTTGATAACAGTGCAATGCTAACTCACACTCTAGTTGAAAAATGTTTCTTAAGTATTTTCAGATGAATAATTAATTACCTTCATGGAGTGTAAAAAACGTTGTGTGACTAAATGTATGTTTTTTATTGTTTTTTTCCCGTGTTAATACAAAAGAAAAACCAAAGTAGTTTATCAAAAGAGATCAAAAGAGATTTTACATATTTTGTTGGGAATATAAAGCTATTCAGTTTTTCATCCTCAGGAAACGAAGAAAAAAACAAAGACGCCTACGCATAATACAAAAACTCATCTTTTCACATATCAGACATTTTATCAGGCATTGTTTTAGCAGTTTTATTTCATGCATTTCTTTCCTCTACATGTGTTCATACCCTTCTATTTAAGAGTCGTTTACTAACTGAAGAGTTAGTACATTTTTTTTCATTGTGGTATTAACTATGCTAATGGGGAATTTTGAAACTACTGCTATATGTACACACTAGGTTTAAAATGATACGGTATAACTAAGGATGTCATACATTCAAATTTCTGGTACATGAAATTTTTACATATAACATTTCAGCTGCATTTTTTTATGTGGAGCAAATATTATAGAGCGCAACTGTACACTTGAATTGCAATTTGAGAAATGCTATGTACATGAGCTCTCTCTCTCATTCTCTCTCTCTCTCTCTCTCTCTCTCTCTCTCTCTCTCTCTCTCTCTCTCTCTCTCTCTCTCTCTCTCTCTCTCTCTCTCTCTCTCTCTCTCTCTCTCTCTCTCTCTCTCTCTCTCTCTCTCTCTCTCTCTCTCTCTCTCTCTCTCTCTCTCTCTCTCTCTCTCTCTCTCTTTTTTTGGTACTCGTCCGTTTCTTTCCTTTTCAATATTTCTCTCACAATACACTTTTACCCCGTGGCCACAGCATCCATTACGTAAACTCTTGCCCCGAGCGCTGAAAAGTCAGAGGCTATTCTATAAAATTCACATCCAGACTCACTCCACATTTATCGAATTTTATGATTAGACGAGATTAACATAGTCTCCCGTCGGGCCCACCAGAAACCTAGGATAACATAGTACCGAAAAATCTGTATACTGTAGTACTATATATATTTATTTATTTCATGTGCGTGCAAATAAATATATTGGAAAAGAGTTTGACGTCACTGTGGTCCTATCGTGGGTGACCTGTGCTGACCTGTGCTGATCTGTGCTGTTGTTCTTTGTTTGTTTTGTAGTTTTGCCGTGTAATATACTGAGAAGATATGGAAAGTATTTGTTTGGCCCGTCAAATTTTACTTACGACTTACGACTTACTTACTTACGACTTACGACGACTTACTTACGTCTTAGTGACTTGACTTACAAATAGGTACTCATGCGCTGGCCTATCCTTTGTTTGGTTGTGTTATTTCTACAAATGTGAAAATGTTGTGGTGCTTTGCCCGAGTTTAGGTAGGTGGTTCTCTCTCTCTCTCTCTCTCTCTCTCTCTCTCTCTCTCTCTCTCTCTCTCTCTCTCTCTCTCTCTCTCTCTCTCTCTCTCTCTCTCTCTCTCTCTCTCTTGCTTGGAGGGAAAGTAAGTTGCAATTCTTGAGCAGTCAAAAGGAAACATAAACTCTATTTGACGTATGTTGTATTGAATTGAGAGAAAAATGTTTGTAAAAGTGACTTAAAGCAGCTTCTTGTAGGCACGAAAAACAATGTAAAGAAAGATACAAACACACACACACACACACACACACACACACACACACACACACACACACACACACACACACACACACACACACACACACACACACACACATACACACACACACACACAGAGGAAGCCAGCCTCAGTTTCTGCCAGAGTAAGCAGGCAGTCAGCCACAGCGTAGCAGAAGTGTATTCCCAGCCAAGGATAAAGCCCAGACGCTTCGTGCAATCTGCCTTTCTCCACGGATTACTTCATGTCTCCTAAAGACGATGCAGAAGGAAGACTTAGTGTACGAGCGTAAAGAATTCGTGTGAGGCAAGACAGCAGTAGTAGTAGTAGAAGTAGTAGTTGTTGTAGTGGTAGTAGTAGTGGTGGTGGTAGGTAGTAGTAGTAGTAGTAGTTGTTGTAGTGGTAGTAGTAGTGGTGGTGGTAGGTAGTAGTAGGAGTAGGAGTGGTAGTAGTAGGTAGTAGTAGTAGTAGTAGTAGTAGTAGTAGTAGTAGTTGTGTTGTAGTGGTAGTAGTAGTGGTGGTGGTAGGTAGTAGTAGGAGTAGGAGTGGTAGTAGTAATAGTAGTGGTGGTAGTAGTAGTAGTAGTAGTGGTAGGTAGTAGTAGTGGTAGTAGTAGTGGTGGTGGTAGGTAGTAGTAGGAGTAGGAGTGGTAGTAGTAATAGTAGTGGTGGTAGTAGTAGTAGTAGTAGTAGTAGTAGTAGTAGTAAGTAGTAGTAGAAGTAGTAGAAGTAGAAGTAGAAGTAGAAATAGAAGTAGTAGTAGTAGTAGCTTCCACCTCGTTCTTCCTATGTTCTTAAACCCCTTCATCAAGTTTATCTGCATTCGTCCGGCCCCATGTTATGTTCTATGTGTTTTCTCCTTCATTATCATGTGTCTCTTTCTCTAATATTTACCTCTTGTTGATCTATCTATTTCTAGCTTCCTTCGTTTGCTACATTTAATTATTCCATATTGATGACTATTTACTACCTCTTGTTCCCTTGCTACGTGTAATGTTTTCAATCTAGTAAAGCCCTATTAACCTAGCACATTTTTCTCTGCTTTATTTTCTACCACGTCATCTGCAGTCTTATCTTTCTCCTCTTCTAACACGTCTTCATCACTCTTATATCATCATCCTTTTCATGTAACACGTCATCATTATGTCATTCTTTCTTCTTCTCTTTTTTTCTCTATTTCTCTCTCTCTATCTTTATCTCTATCTGTTTTTCTCTCCCTTTCTTTTTCTTTTTAACTTTGAATCCCCTCTTCCCTCCTTTTCTTTCCATTTTCCCTCTTCTATAGCTTCCTTTCTTCTCCTCTCTTCCATTTTTCTCTCTCTCTATCTTTAATCAGTCGCAGATTCATCAACTAGTCTTGTTCTCCCCCCTCTCCTTAGCCATGCCTTCGTCTCCTGACCATTCCATTTCTCCACCATGGATCGTCTCTTTTTCCCTTTTTTTAACCTTCACGAATCTCTCTTACTTCCTTATCATTTTCATCTGTTACCTCACGCATTTTGTTTTACTTTTTATTATCAAGAGAAAGGAATGGACTCACTGGCTTATCTTTCTTCTCTACACCAATTATCAACTCGTCAGTCTTATCTTCAACGTTTATCTTCTCGTCCTCATTAAAATTATCGAAGCTGATTTTGGTGAGTTTAGTTCAGTTAATCATTGCACCGTCAAGATCTCCCACTTTTATCTCTTCCTCTTGTTGTGTGTGTTATTCTGCTACTACCTCATCAGCAGTCTAGAGTGGCGGGGGTTCTTCTTCGTCTGTTTGTTTTCCTACTCCACTTTGTCCTGCGAGTTAAACTTTTTTCTCGGTATCTTCGTTGGTAAGTCCTTCGCTCACTACCTCCAGTACGCTTTCTTCCTCCTCCGTTTTTTATGCCAGAATTTCCTGTTTTCTTCTACCGATTCACACCCAGATCTTTCCTTTGCTATAAAAAAATGTCTGTTGTCGAGCCATAAAATTACGAAAAGTAACTGAATATACCAATTTAGTTAGTCGAAAAGGATACTAAACAGGTCGTATCTATAAAAACATTGCTTATATTCACTAAAAATCGTCTAATGGTACCCAAGTTACAATGGAAATTACGTTCTGGGTCTCAAAGGGTTAATCGTAAATTGTTGTAGCAATAGTGGTAGTGGTGGTGGTAGTAGCTGAAGTATTAGTAATAATAGTATTAGTGACAGTAACAGTAGCAGTAGTATAGTAGTATAATTAGTAGTAGGAGTGGCAGTAGTAGCATAAATAGTAGTAGTAGTAGTAGTAGTAGTAGTAGTATAGTAGTAGTAGTAGTAGTAGTAGTAGTAGTAGTATTAGTATTAGTAGTAGTAGTAGTAGTAGAAGTGGTAGTATAGTAGTAATAGTAGTAGTAGAAATAGTATGAGTGGTAGTAGTAGTAGTAGTAGTAGTAGTAGTAGTAGTAGTAGTAGTAGTAGTAGTAGTAGTAGTAGTAGTAGTAGTAGTAGTAGTGGAGTCTGTCTGATAATTATTCATAACATACGCGTGACAACTTTTAATTTCTTCCCTCAACATACGTCTTCCCT
>JACEEZ010011463.1:237500-287500 GCA_016584305.1 Chionoecetes opilio
TTATTGGGGACGAGAGAGAGAGAGAGAGAGAGAGAGAGAGAGAGAGAGAGAGAGAGAGAGAGAGAGAGAGAGAGAGAGAGAGAGAGAGAGAGAGAGAGAGAGAGAGAGAGAGAGAGAAGAGAGAGAAAAGGGGGGGGGGGGAAGTGACTAAGAGGATGGAGACGCTGCGGGACATTAGGACAGAGGGAGAGGGGGGGGGGGGGTAAGTGCACCTAAGAGGACTGGAGATCATGCTGCCGACCATTTAGACAATTAGAGGGTAGTTAGCCAGAGGGAATGACGTAATGGGCTCTTCAGCCGGTGGGCAGCAGAGGTTAACAGCGTGATAATGACTCTCCTTTTGCTGGCCAAGGGGGGGTGGTGTATTATTCTCTAAAAGGCATTATGGTGCTGTGTGTGTGTGTGTGTGTGTGTGTGTGTGTGTTCACGCGTGTGTGTGTGTGTGTGTGTGTTCGGAGACAAGTTTTAAGTTGGTCCTATAAAGTTTTAAATGTCTCATCAAAATATTATATCGTCTCGTGCCATTAAGAAAAGTATCATAACAATAGTAGAGTAGCTCGTAAGGCTCACACTTATGACACTGGTCGAACACTTAAGGTTTCGAAAGACGCTACATCTTTTAGGGTTAATGCGTTCGTCATAAGAACATAAAAACATAAGAAAATAAGGAAGCTACAAGAGGCCGCGAGACCTACACGAGGTAGTTCCTGTTACTTAACACTACCTACATCCACTTTTCATCCCCATCCATGTATTTATCTAGCCTCCATTTAAAGCTCCCTAATGACTCCGCACTAACTACCTGTCTACTGGTAATTAAGACCATTTCCACCGGTAAGTAAATCTGAGTGCCATACATTAACCTGCGTCTTTTTCCTATTCCTTCCGTCCGTCTCCAGCGGGTATCTAGGAACACGAGATACGTACACACACTTAGAAGGTTGGAAGAGCACTGAGATGGTTATGAGAGTGAAAAAATTTATAAAGAGATGAGCTGAGGGAGGGTAACGCTGAATTCAGTAAAAATGTTGGTAAGTCAAAAACAACAATTCTAACATCAGTAGTAAATAAAACAGTAGTGATATTAATGATAAGAATGATTACTGGTAGAGCAAACAGCTTTATCTACTCAACCCCTTCACGTCTAGATCTTTCCTTTGCTATATAAAAATCGTCTGTTGTTAGCCATAACATTACGAAAGGTAACTGAATATACCAAATTAGCTAGTCGACAAGGATACTAAACAGGTTATATTTATAAAATATTGCTTATATTCACTAAAAATCGTCTAATGGTACCCAAATTACAATAGAAATTACGTTCTGGGCCTCAAGGGGTTAAATACATGTGTCTATGCTATGCTATTCCCTATTCCATACGTATATAGGCATAGTGGTACAACACAGGCAAACAGAGGAGTGAGGGGAGAGGGTGAGGGGAGAGGGCGAGGGGAGAGGCGATCCCAGTACCCTACAATTTCCTGGACGACAAAACGCAGCAACAAGTGAACACAAAGGGATGAGGACGTGCCTTTTCTAATCCTCGGGAGGCGGGCAGTAAACATCCAATGATCCCTTTCTTTGATTCCCTTTCTCTTCCTCTTTCAAACACACCCGTACCTCCACACACATGGAGAGAGAGAGAGAGAGAGAGAGAGAGGAGAGAGAGAGAGACGAGAGAGAGAGAGAGAGGAGAGAGAGAGAGAGAGAGGAGAGGAGGAGAGAGAGAGAGAGAGAGAGAGAGAGGAGAGGAGAGAGAGAGAGAGAGAGAGAGAGAGAGAGAGAGAGGGAGAGAGGAGAGAGAGAGAGAGGAGAGACAAACGAATAAAAACATGAAAAGAAAATAGACAAAAAAGTGACCAACGAAGGGGAAAGTAATAGAACGAGTAGTGAAAAGAATAAAAACGTATTATCTCTCTCTCTATCTCTCTCTCTCTCTCTCTCTCTCTCTCTCTCTCTCTGCTCAGGTGTGGTCTAATTTGTGGGACTCAGTACTCGAAGGGAACTTGTCAGCTAATCATCTAATCCACTAATTACCTTCTCCCTAATCATTGGTCCACGAGAGAGAGAGAGAGAGAGAGAGAGAGAGAGAGAGAGAGAGAGAGAGAGAGAGAGAGAGAGAGAGAGAGAGAGAGAGAGAGAGAGAGAGAGAGAGAGAGAGAGAGAGAGAGAGAGAGAGAGAGAGAGAGAGAGAGAGAGAGAGAGAGAGAGAGAGAGAGAGAGAGAGAGAGAGAGAGAGAGAGAGAGAGAGAGAGAGAGAGAGAGAGAGAGAGAGAGAGAGAGAGTTAGAAGGGGATGACATGTTCCGTCTGTGAACAACGCCAACAAGGGAAACAGGCTGCTTAAGCATTCTTGGGTCTTCATGGGAATACTCGGGTCTTCGTGGGATCTTCGTGCATGTCTGCTGGGGTAACAAGTCCAACGCAAGGGACGGGAAAGCCTCGTGCACTAACTTAGAGGTGGAGAGGAGCCGCTAAGGTAAAGGATAAGAGGTGGACAGGAGCCACCAAGGTAAAAGACATCATTGACGTGTACATGAAGACGACAATACAAGTGGAGAGTGATCACAAGTATTTTCGACCATATTGATATATTTATTCGACCATATTTCGACCACATATCGGGAGAGGAATCGAACTCTCGCCAAATGGTAAGGGAGACATTGCGTTGTCGTTTACGAAAAAAAAAACATTTGGCGCGGGGGTGTTGGCGCGGGGGTGGTGGCGAGGTGGGGGCGCTTGGATTCTTCTCCTTGGAGCCACTCACTTACTAAGATATTGGGAAGCTATGGGAGAAAAATCTATACATGATGTAGGGGGCAAAGAGACATCGTTGAATGTGTGAATATTGTGTGAGTATTTCGTTTGGAATTGTACCTGATATGAAAGTGAATGTATAATTATATAGGTCAAGTAAAAATTAACTTCAAGGTATATTTTTTGAAGAGAATATTACTGCTTAGCTCATTTTTACTTTCATAAAAAAAAATATATATAAATGCCAGTCAGTTATATATGCTTGAAAATTAATATTATCATCATTGCCTTCATAAATATCAGTATTTTAATTACTAGTATCATTATGAAAACAACCACGAGAGAGAGAGAGAGAGAGAGAGAGAGAGAGAGAGAGAGAGAGAGAGAGAGAGAGAGAGAGAGAGAGAGAGAGAGAGAGAGAGAGAGAGAGAGAGAGAGAGAGAGAGAGAGAGAGAGAGAGAGAGAGAGAGAGAGAGAGAGAGAGAGAGACTGGAGGTTAATGTTTGCTCAACAGTGATTGAGCTATTTATACTTTTCCCCAAGAGCACGGCTTGAATACAGACTTTGTGATGAGATAAATGAGGCAGAAATCAAAGCATTGGACTCGAGGTATAATTCCATAGTGATTCACTGGCTATGAAGTGAATTGAGTCTTCGCTTTTTTTTCTAACCGTAGACAAAAGAAAACATGACAAAAACTAGAGCTTAAGAGCTCATACGACCGTCCGCTCGGTGACCTTGAAATTACCTTCAATGCCATTCAAAGATTACCATTGAATTCCTTGCATATGAATTCCTAAAAACCATGTCTCTATCTCGCATACTTTGCGAGATATTCTGTGAAAATTTATTTGACCTTCAGCTTGACCTTTAATATAATTTCAAGGTAACCACTGAATTCTTTGCATGCGACTTTCTATTAGTGCTGCATTGACACCATACGAGTAAATCGCATATTTAACAAGTTACTTTATGCAAATTAATTTGACCTTGACAGTGACCATGAAGGTGATTATCAAGGTCATGAACTGTCCATGCTCATAATGGTTTCATAATAGTGGTGGTATTTTAAAAAAATTTTTCTAAAAAAACCCAAGGGGAAAAGGAAGAAAAAAAGGAAGAAAAAAAGGAATAAAGAGAAAAAAAGGGGAAAAGGGGAAAAAAAAAAAAAAAGGGGGGGGAAAAGGGGAAAGGAAAAAAAATTTTTTGGGGAAAAAAAAGATATTTTTTTAAAAAAGGAGAAGTTTTAAAAACCCCAGAGGGGGGAAAAGAGGATGAGAAAAGAGGAGTAAAGGGGAGGTAAATTAAGGAAGGGAGAAGGAAGATTTTGAAAAAGAGCAAAAGAAAAAATGAAAAAAAGGAAAGTTTGAGGCCCGGTTTATTAAAAATTATTTTAATCCTTTCAAAAAACCCTTAAATTTCCTTGTATAAATTTTAAAAAAAAAAGTTTACTGCAATTTTCGAGAATTCTTAAAATTTTTTTTGCCTTAGTTGACCTTTTTTTTTCCCCTGAAAAAAGAAAATTTTATTAGGCCTTTACCCCTTTTGGGTTCGATTTTAAAATTATTTTATAAAAATAAAATTTACCTTAACCGGGATTAAACAAAAACCTGTCCAGCAAAATGGTTTCTTAAAAAATAAACCTAGCAAAAACTATAAAAATTTTCAATTTTTTAACCAAACTTGGAAAGGCCCTTCTTGGTCTCATTGCCTTTCGATTTCTTTTAAATTAAACCCTATGCAACAATTTCTTAAAACAATAGGTTTCAAGTTTTTTCCAAAGCAAAATTAAAAAAACGCAACTCAAATTTTGGGGTACCTTAACCTGGGGGGGTTTTAAATAAAAAAATTATTTCGGAAATTAAATTTTAATAAAAAATTTTTAATTAAAAATTTTTTAAATTTATTTTTTAATAAAGAAATATAAAATGAAAGGGGATACATTCCGTTTTTTTTTTTTAAAGATTTTTCCTTTTTTCTTGGGGGGTTTTTTTTTTTGGAATATTTTGAAATTATATATATTTTTAAAATTAATATAAAATATATATATATATATATATATATAATTATATTCTATTTAAAAGAAAGGAAAAGAAAAAAAAAGAAAATTTCCCAAAAACCGGGGGAAAAAAAAAAACCCCTGAGCCCCAAAAAAAGGAAACGGGAGGTTCCCAAAAAAAAAAGTTTTCCCTTTCCTTTTTTCTTTTTCCTCTCTCTTTCCTCTCTCTTTCTCTCTCTTTTCCCCCTTTCTCCTTTTCTCTCTCTGAGCTAAATAATAAAAATACTATTCCTCATGACATTTCCACATTTTTTTTTTAAACTTACTCGTTTTATCTTTTTTGGGCCCGGGATCCACTCGTATCTGGGGCAATTACCGAGCATTACCTGGTCTCTATTTCAACATTTAACGATGATGCAAGCAAAAATACATAACATTATCAACACTTTCCACTTTTAAACAGCACAAAAAACCAGTATGCTTATGACACATTTGAAACCTTTTATCTACATGACTTTTTTTTTTTCATTAATCCATTCTTAACTTCAAATATCGCACTAATCAATCCTGAGATGTCAAATATTCATTATCCCTCTCACTTCACTATATCATCCCATACCCTCATCTTCTCTTATACCTTAGCTTCCATCAACACTACCTTCAATTCTTCTATAATTTAGGTACTAGAATCATACTTAGAACTATAAAGAGATGCCCTTCTAAGTCCCAAAACGGCAAACAACAATTATTACTCACAGCCTATTATTTAATGGCCTATTGGAGATGCTGCTGGGAGGTATGGGCCGCAGCGAAACCTGAGAATTTCATGACAAAATATTCAATCCATAATCTATTTCAATCGGGTCTGGACTCATCCCACAAGCCAAGTGTTCAATCCTTTCTTCATTTCTACGCTAGACAACTTGGCAATCAATATAAAAGCAATCGCAATGCACGTAAACTAAGCGTACTCATGTTTATCCTAATGACACTCAATATGGTCATAAATTCGAGAGGCGGTTTGTTCCCTGAAAAGTGCAAGGTAAGGTAGAGAAAAAAAAAAAAAAGAAAAAAAGTCTTACAATAAAAACCAAAAATAAAAATCGCATCTAACGAGACATTATTTTTTGTGCGTTATGTTCGCGACGAAGCATGCAATAATACAATGTAAGGCTGAGCGCAGCACACATACGTCATGCCACTAAGCTGAGGGGGTTAATACACAAGACTACAGGAATATAAATCATGGTGAGTTGGAGTAACCACATAACGGAAGTTAGCTAATATCCAAAGTGAAAAAAAAGTCAGAAATATGCGACGTTTTAATTAAGAGCAATAAAGAAATAATGTATGCGATTTAGTGGCGTCCCATCTCTCAAAATAGAGTATTATGTACATAAATAAATGTAAATAAATAAATTAATGGTAATCCGACTCTTTTCGCGCCTCCGGGCTTTTAAAGATGACTCACTGATTAAGTCTAGCATTATGTGTGTGTGTGTGTGTGTGTGTGTGTGTGTGTGTGTGTGTGTGTGTGTGTGTGTGTGTGTGTTGTGGGGGTGGTGTGGCGTTGTGTGTGTGTGTGTGTGTGTTTGTGGTGTTGCGGTTTTGTGTGTGGTTGTGTGTGTTGTGGGTGTGTGTGTGGTGGTGTGTTGTGTGTGTGTGTGTGTGTGTGTGTGTGTGTGTGTGTGTGTGTGTGTGGTGTGTGTGTGTGACATGTCTCAGACAAACAAAGGCCCATGTGTTGACTGACATGTATATCTTATATTGTTATCTAGACTCTGGAGGTTACACTTCGTTCTTATTTTCTCCGCTATTCCTTTTCCTTTGTCTTTTCTTTTGAAGCAAACACCGTCTCAGGAGGTATTGGTCCACTGGCCTTTGATGGCACCTGATCCATCAAGACCAAGTTAGAAGCGGCCTTGTTGTGGTCCTGCGGTACATCCCCACACACGCAGGGGAAATTGTTGAGGCCCTGCGGTACATCCCCACACACGCAGGGGAAATGGGTGAGGTCCAGAGTGCTATTGTTTCGGAGCAGTGGCGACAGTTTTAGTAGTCTGCCATCCCCCCACCCTCTCCTCGGTGTGTCTCGTGGCGGGGGAGAGGAACGCCACACAAGGGTACAAGCGAAAGGAAAGGAGTGTTCTATTTGCAAAAATAACAGACCTGGAAAATGGGTTGTTTTCCACATAACAAAGGAATGGTGAAACTTTAAACTGTGTGAATGATAAAAAACAAAAAAAGTGTTATATGAAAATAAGTGTTAATAATGTTGTAATAAGTGTAATAAGTGTTAATAATGTTAATAAATAATGAGTTAATAATGTTGTTTGTTATATTAAAATAGTTGTGTGTGTTATATACAAATAGGTGTGTTACTATGTTGTATGATTGATGACAGCGGTATAACAAAGAAAATTTTAGAATTGCATTTATATAATTTCTTTTACTTCTTGCTTTATAGTTTGATTGATGACACGATTCGAAGTAATTAGGAAGGTTCATGCTAAAGTTCCAGACAAGAGCCGTATAGCAGTAGTAACCGTATTACTCTTGTCATTCAATCAATCAATCATTGGGGGCATACGCCGGGGGGCGCGTCGCCTCGCCCACCCTACGACGCCACTCACAAGACAAGGGAATTAGTTGGCCCCCTAAGGTCAGGACAGGGTGAGGTCTTAAATACGGATGAGGATATGTGTAGGAGTCTAAATGATTATTTCTTAAGTGTTTTTACGGAGGAGGATACACAGACGATACCTGATAGTGAACAGATGTTCAAAGGAAGCGATGAGGAGAAACTCAAAGATATTGTGATAACTAGGGAAATGGTGGAGGAGGGTATAGAAAAAATGAAAACATTTAAATCGCCAGGACCAGATGAAGTGTATCCCAGGGTATTAACGGAATGCAAGGAGGTTGTTAGTGAGTCGTTAGTGCACATTTTTAGGAAATCGGTTGAGACAGGCGATGTGCCATTATTGTGGAGGAAAGGAAATGTTGTTCCCATATTTAAGAAGGGAGACAGAGGACTAAAGTCAAATTATCGACCCGTAAGTCTAACATCAGTGGTGGGTAAATTATTGGAATCTATTATTGCAAAAAACATT
The DNA here is from genome assembly GCA_016584305.1 of Chionoecetes opilio. Classification (NCBI taxonomy): domain Eukaryota; kingdom Metazoa; phylum Arthropoda; class Malacostraca; order Decapoda; family Majidae; genus Chionoecetes; species Chionoecetes opilio. The sequence continues at coordinate 245,369 of JACEEZ010011463.1, forward strand.
AGAGAGCACTTAGATAAACATAGTTTGATCAATGATTCACAACATGGATTCACCAAGGGTAGGTCATGTCTCACCAATTTATTGAGTTTTTATAGGAAAGTTTATGAGACGGCAGATAATGATAAGGATTATGATATAATATATCTGGACTTTAGTAAGGCATTTGACAAAGTACCACACGAGCGACTCTTAAATAAGGTTAGGGCTCATGGTATAGATGGGAAGGTTCTTCATTGGATCAGAGCTTGGCTAAGTAATAGGCAACAAAGGGTTACAATTAATGGTTCCAAATCTGAATGGGGACTGGTGACAAGTGGAGTTCCACAAGGGTCTGTTTTGGGCCCATTACTATTTTTGATTTACATCAACGACTTGGATAGTGGGATTAGCAGTGATATCAGCAAGTTTGCTGATGATACTAAGTTAGGTAGGATTATTGGATCACAGTCTGACGTAAACATATTGCAAGGAGACTTAGATAAACTTAACGAGTGGGCAGTCAGATGGCAGATGGAATTTAATATTGATAAATGTAGCGTTATGAATGTTGGTAGAAAAAACCCTGGTAATAGATACACCATAAGCAATGTATCGCTGAAAAGATCAGAAGGTGAAAAAGATCTTGGAGTGAGGGTGAGCCCAGACCTCCGACCTAGGAAACAATGTATTGAGGCCAGAAATAGAGCTAATAGAGTATTAGGATTCATTACCAGAAGTGTTAAAAGTAGAAGTGCGGAAGTTATTCTAAAGCTTTATCTGGCTCTAGTCAGGCCTCACCTAGACTATGCAGTTCAGTTTTGGTCTCCATATTACAGGATGGATATAGTGTTGTTAGAAAAAGTGCAGAGAAGGATGACCAAAATGATACAAGGGATGCGTAACTTTAGTTATGAGAGGAGATTGAAGTTATTAAAATTACACTCACTCGAGAGACGCAGAGTAAGGGGCGATCTGATAGAAATTTTTAAGTGGATAAAGGGATTTAATAAAGGAGAGGTAGGAAAAGTTCTTACCGCTTTTAACCAGGGTAGAACAAGAAGTAACGGATTCAAGCTGGAAAAGCGTAGATTTAGAAAGGAAATAGGGAAAAACTGGTTCACAAATAGGGTGGTGAATGAGTGGAATGGTCTCAGTAGACAGGTAGTTAGTGCGGAGTCATTAGGGAGCTTTAAAGGGGAGCTGGATAGGTTCATGGATGGGGATGAAAGGTGGATGTAGGTAGTGTTAGGTGACAGGAACTACCACGTGTAGGCCTCGCGGCCTCTTGTAGCTTCCTTATTTTCTTATGTTCTTATGTTCACTCCCGGGGGTCACCACGCGCGAGTTCCCATGCAGGCTCCTTTCCCATACCAAGCAGCTCTCGACAAGAAACATCAACTTGCCCCAGCCACGAGCCTTGTGGGCGCCCCCTTGGCCTCCTCCACGCCGGATTGTCTCTTACAGATACAACCCGATGGGAAGGATCGGTTTCAGGGTAGCGTGCCACATGCCCATATAGCCGAAGTTGGCGCTGACGGACTATGCAGGTAATAGGCCTCGATTCAGTCTGACGGTGCAATCGCTGATTTGACACGTAATCATCCCAGCGATACCCCATGATTCTGCGAAGACACTTATTACCAAAGCATCAATTCGTCACTTCAAGTCACTATTTAGTGTCCATGTCTCACAACCATAGAGTAAGACAGGGATCACAAGCGACTTGAAGATCCGGATCTTTGTCCTCCTGCGCAGGAGTATATACTCTTGTCATTACGTGCGGTTAATCCAAACACCATGCGTGCCCCGTATCATGCTAACGTTAAGGAAAAAGAAAAGAGAAAAAAACCCCGTATCATGCTAACGTTAAGGAAAAAGAAAAGAGAAAAAAAACCCGTAGCATGCTAACGTTAAGGAAAAAGAAAAGAGAAAAAAACCCTCCAAAACTTGCCTTAACCCCTTCAAGCCCAGATCTTTCCTTTGATAATGATAAAAAAAATCGTCTTGTTAGCCATAAAATTACGAAAAATAACTTACTATACTAAATTAGCTAGTGGGCAAGGATACTAAATAGGTCTTATCTATAAAACTTTGCTCATATTAATTAAAATCGTCTTTTGGTAACCAAATTACAATGGAAATCACGTTCTGGACCTCAAGAGGTTAAAGGTACTAAAAAACTATCTTCTCAGCCAACAACCTGATACTAAACCACTGAGCTACCGTGGCTGCCTTTAGACTCCTTTGTACTGGAATCAGTGTATCGATGTCTTGCTCACTGGAATGAATTATGTGGCTTCTGTTTACGGTAACCTATAATTAAATTTTCTCAGATAGTGTACCAATAGTTCCACTTCTTGCTATTCAAATTCAAGCCAGTCAGACAACAAAAGCTATTCAAAGCCAGTCAGACAACACGCGACACTGTAGGCTTTCGGCTAGAGTCAACACAAGTCGCCACGAAACTAGATCTTTTGGAATAAGTGCACGCCGTTCCATCTTCACTATACTGCTGCCATCTCTGCTTTCCTATATACTATTTTTCATCTCAAAATACTACTTCAATAACGATCATGAGTAATGGGGTAGAAAACGATGAACAAAATTTTCCACAGGGGTTGAAAATTTCCCTCAGGCAGTGAGGGGAACAGTCGAGTGTTCATTCGGTTATGTAGCGATGTTGTTGTTTAGTTTGTGGTGTTAAAAAAAAATATGTCTTTCTTTCTCTCTCTCTCTCTGCCATATATATATATACATATATATATATATATATATATATATATATATATATATATATATATATATATATATATGATATATATATATATATATATATATATAGCATATATATATATATATATATATATATATATTCTGATATATATATCATTTCTGATATATATATATATATATATATATATATACATATATATATATATATATATATATATATATATATATATATATATATATATATATATATATATATATATATATTTTAAAATATATATATCAGAAATGGGTGTGTTCGAAGGGAAACGGATCTTCAGTATGAAGAGAACGACCAGTGTTGTTACAAACAGCATCTTTATTGTGGTAACCAAACGTTTCGACATTAATATATATATATATTATATATATAATATATATATATATATATATATATATATATATATATATATATATGGCAGAGAGAGAGGGAATTTTTTTTTCTTCATTGAGTAATCTGATATAGCACAAGATAGGATGAATAGCACATTTAACGCATTAATATTATCCTCATGACCATTATAGTTATTATCATTGTTAGTGTCATTAAAATTTTCATCATCATCAGGCCAGGTAGTGCCTCGGTAGTGTGCCGGACTCACAGCCCGGGTGGCAACACAGCGGGGCTGTCTTTGATAACGCTGGCATCCCCGGCCACAGCCCACAGGCAGATAACACGTGTGGGACACCTGCGAGGGAGAGATTGTGTGACTAGGAAAACTGGGGAGAACGAAGGGCTAACCATATTGCCCTATTTTTTTTTTTTTGTATGTGTGTGTGTGTGTGTGTGTGGGTGTGTGTGTATGTGTGTGTGTGTGCTTTGAAAAGACTAGATTTAGTTTACAATACGGAAAGTGGTATAATAAGTGACGTATAACATTTTCCATCAATTGTCATTTCCATTATCATTTAATTATTATTATCATTATCATTATTATTATTATTATTACAATTGTTATTATTACTATTACAATTATCATTTTATCATTATCATTATATTTCTACCATCATTCCGGGAGGCCAAGCAGCTTGTCTTAATCACGATCACAATAATGCTTCAAGTACTTTAACAAATACTCGTACATTCCTCATGCTAATCTTAAAACGAGGGTAATGATCACGGCGTATTTAGATAAACATTTTTGATATTATAATTTTTTTCTTTTCTCGTACGTTGTTTTTATGACGAATCTTCATAAACATTTGATATTAAATATGAAGAATCGCTGGTAACACCCTCTTACTGCCCCTTTACTTAGAAAAAAACCCAAATGAGTTCACTTAATAGAACTTTTTGAACTATAAGAACTTTATTACTCTTATTATTTATATACCTATCTATTATTTATGTTACCCATTTATATATGTCCTTCTATTATCTTCTATCTTCTATCATTATTTATTACTATTTATTATTATTACTCCTACTGATCTTCTAGTATTATTTCCTTCCTCCTATTTTCCTTTATGTTCCTTCCTGGTGTTCCCTAAAAGAATAGAAACAGGAAACAGAGGACGTAGCACAACCAAGGTAAGAAAGAGAGGCCGAGGGGAGCGCATAGCAACACAGCAGCATAAAAACAACTTAAATGATGATGACCACAGTTTTAGTTACAAACTTTGGGACAATGAAAATAGTCTCATCAAAAACTAATGTGAGGGTCCAGACGGTTATCTCTGGCCGTGTCCACACTACGTACTTCCCCACCACCATACCACACGCCTCTACACGAGAGAGAGAGAGAGAGAGAGAGAGAGAGAGAGAGAGAGAGAGAGAGAGAGAGAGAGAGAGAAAAAAAAAACCCACTACGTACTTCCCCACCGCCACACTCTGCTCTCACCCGGTTTTGTCTCACCACGCACTTGTACACGAGAGAGAGAGAGAGAGAGAGAGAGAGAGAGAGAGAGAGAGAGAGAGGAGAGAGAGAGAGAGAGAGAGAGAGAGAGAGAGAGCACTATGTATACTTCCCCGCCACCACATTCTGCTCTCACCACGCACTTGTACACAAGAGAGAGAGAGAGAGAGAGAGAGAGAGAGAGAGAGAAGAGAGAGAGAGAGAGAGAGAGAGAGAGAGAGAAGAGAGAGGAGAGAGAGAGAGAGAGAGAGAGAGAGAGAGAGAGAGAGAGAGAGAGAGAGAGAGAGAGAGAGAGAGAGATTTTGGAGTTTTTTTTCGGTTTTGTATTAGTTTGCGTGTTTTCATTTACAACTTTTCTACCATTGATATATTTTCCTTTGTGTATCTCTCTCTCTCTCTCTCTCTCTCTCTCTCTCTCTCTCTCTCTCTCTCTCTCTCTCTCTCTCTCTCTCTCTCTCTCTACCGTGACGCAAATATCCGTGACAAAATGGGTTAATAAAACGAGAGAAAAAAATTAGGTGACGGTTCAAAATGATATCATAAAAAATGAAATAGTTCTGTCATATCGCAGGTGGCACAGGATATACAGGGAATAGAGGCTGAATCTAAATAAACGTCGCCCGAATGAATAAATATGAAATGGAAATAAACATGAGCCCGAGTGACAATTATGAATGGTATGGAATAAAGTAAAATATGCAAATATGCAAAAATTTCAGTATCATTCATATATACAAAAGTGATGCAGAAATGGCAAATTCGAGTACAGCTGAGGATATATTGCACGCACGGGTTGGCGTTATGTTGACTTAATCCCTTCAAACCCAGCTTTTTCCTTTGTTATAAAATATTGTCTGTTGTTAGCTCTAAAATAACGAAAAGTAACTTAATATGCCAAATTAGTTAATGGACTAGGATACTAAACCTTACATTGTAGGATTATTATATCACAGTCTGATGTAAATATTTTGCAAGGAGACTTAGATAAATTGAAATGAGTAGGTAGATAGATGGCAGATGGAATTTAATATTGATAATTGGTGTAGCGCAATGAATGTTGGTAGGAAAAATCCTGGTGTTAGGTACACCATACGCAATGTTTCGCTGAAAAGATCAGAAGGTGAGAAAGATCTGGGAGTGCGGGTAAGCTCAGACCTCCGACCTAGGAATCAATGTATTGAGGCTAGAAATCGAGCTAACAGGGTGTTAGGATTCATTACCAAGAGTGTTAAAAGTAGAAGTGCTGACTGCTGAGGTTATTCAAAAGCTTATTTGGCACTAGTCAGACTTCACCTAGAGTCCTAAACTATGCGGTTCAGTTTTGGTATCAGGTGGAAGTGTCTCGCGTTACCTGTGTCCTTCTCTACCTGTACCACGTAAACATACAGGTGAGGCAGTGATCTCTCTCTCTCTCTCTCTCTCTCTTCTCTTCTCTCTCTCTCTCTCTCTACCCGTCAGAGTGGCTCGGTTGGTAGAGCTGCGGGCTCGCGTGTAGCGTCCCTGCATTCGGTCAGCGGTTCGAGTCCACCAAGTTAGTCCTGGCGTGGTGGCGCTTTTTATAGTCAATAACCTCGTAGTTGGTATTTGCAAAGTGTCTAGATAGGATCAAAGTATCTTATCTTATCTCTCTCTCTCTCTCTCGACCATTCATCAACATTGCTATTTTTTCCTCTTTTTTATTTCTTTAATTATGCACGTTAATACCGTCTTATTTTTCTTCATCGTTTCTCTTATACGTGCAGTACAAACAAAACATATAGGCTACAAAGAATGATTATATAACAAGACTAACTAATAATCCCAAGCCTTGCTATGCTAGACTATTTATTCCTTCTTATCGCTTAAATACCCTCATGTATGCATAATGAACCCTGTACACAGTTATATAGAGGTAAGATGGACGGGAGGGGAGGGGGGATGGGGGGAGGATAATGATAACTTATTAATAAAATAAGCAAGGTTTTAGTTACTCCTATAATCTTTCACTACTCAGCTAGCCTGCTATTCTTTGTCGTCTTACTCCCACCATTTATTATCTCATTAACATAAATCATTAATAAACACAAGAAACATACAAAAAAAAGTGAAAGCTTCCTCTTATTCACCTGTTTCCTTCCCTTAGCCAGAGGGAAGGAGGTAGATGGACGGGAGGGGGAGGGGAAGCGGGAAAGGGGGAGGTTCCTCTTATCCACCTGTTTCCTTCCCTTGGCCGGAAGGAGGGAGTTAGATGGACGGGAGGGGGAGGAGTAGTAGTAGTAGTAGTAGTGGTAGTGGTAGGAGGAGGAGAGGAGAGGAATTTTTCTTTTTTCTTTATTTTTTTTTTTTTTTTTAGGAGTATTAAGGCGCTAGGGTGACTCGTCCAAGTGCCACGTGCTGTAGCCTAGCCAGCCGTGACATCTTGTTGCACTGAACCCTGAACAGTGAACACCGGGAACATGACATCCCCGGCAGTACTTCACGCCTCCTTGGGAACTCTCCCGCACCCAAGGATATTTGTCGGTAAAGGATCTGTGAGGGAATCGAACCCACACCTTTTTGCTGATGTATTGAAACACCAACACTTTACCACTGAGCTATGCAGCCCCATCGAAAAATGACAAGAGAAGATATATTTGAACACCTCACCCGAAAGAGGGTAGGGTAGCGTAGCTACTAGGCTACTAACTCCAACCTGAGGACAGGCACTCAGACAGTCAGAGAGAAGAATGAGCTAAGAGGATATTTATTTATATAACATACTTACATAATGCTTATGAGGTGAATAAAATAACGATTAAATAATGTCATGTTAACACCAGTCACGGTGGTATGAGGATTTGTTTTGATGGTTAGCGGGTCGCACCCAAGCCACCTGAGAGCCTTCGCTTTACTGGTTAATAATGGACGACATATGTACTGCTTCCATGTATTTTGTTGATCATTGCAGTGTATATGTAAATATAGTCACGAGGATTACGGTGCGGCAGAAAGGTTGTATTGTAGATCCAAGGAAGGGGAAAGAGCGGTGCGAGACCCAGACTTTGGCGGTGGCTCCGAGTTGATCACACAACCATCACTTCGTTGCGGGAAACTGAAGTGTTGGTTGGATTGTGTGTGTACTAATTGTGTGTGCGTGTACTGTGTGTGTGTGTGTGTGTGTGTGTGTGTACTGTTTGTGTGTGTGTGTGTATGTGTGTGTGTGTGTGTACTGTGTGTATGTGTATGTGTTTTTACTAATTGTGTGCGTGCGTGTACTGTGTGTGTGTACTGTGTGTGTGTGTATGTGTGTGTGTGTGTGTGTGTGTGTAGTAACACACACTCACACACACACACACACACAAACGCACACACACATACACATAAAAACGCCTACTCGGAAAACCTGCTTGAGAAGGGAGAAAGGTAAGAAGGAAGAAGGGAAGGAAGGAAGGAAGGTAGTACAGGAAGGAAAGAAAGTATATAGGTAGGTAGGAAGGAAGGAAGGAATATAGAAAGGAAGGAAGGAAAATAGGAAAAAAGGACAGGTAGGAAGGGAAGTAGGAAGGTGGAGGTGTGGTGGGGTGTTAGTGGGGGTTGAGAGGTGGGGTGGGAGGGGTGATGTGACTTGCAGGGTGGGGGGTGGTAGGGTGTAGGGTTGAAGGGTGTGCGAGAGGCGGCAAGGTGTAAGGTGTGTGGTGGGGGTGGCAGGGGTGATGTGACTTGCAGGGGTGGGAGTGGGGTGGTAGTGTTGAAGGGAAGAAAGAAAGGTATTTAGATAGAGGTGTGGTGGGGTGTCGAGAGGTGGGGGTGGTAGGGTGTAGGGTTGAAGGGTGTGTGGGAGGGGGCAGGGTATAAGGTGTTTGTGGGTCTGGTTTGTCTCCTTCACCTGGTGGGGGGTGGGAGGCGTTGGGTTACCTGGGGGTGGGGGGGCAGCGCGTTCTCACCTGGGCAGGGGAGGAGAACGTACTCACTCACACCTGTCTTGCAGCTCCTTGGCACATTTCTCTCTCTATTCCTATTTAAACAAGATAATCTTCTCCTTCAGTGTATAAATAATAACTCTTTCTTTTCTGTTGCATCTCTTACTAAATTATCTTCTCTACTTTTCTCCACTCTTCTACTCTTCTCTTCTACTTACTCTTTATTCTCTACCTCGTATCTTTTTCTCTCTATTTCTTATTCTCTGCTTTTCTCTACTCTTCTATTCTTCTTTTCTCTACTATTCTACTTTTCTTTTCTCGGCATCTTTATCTCTCTCTCTCTCTCTATTCCTATTTAAACAAGATATTCTTCTCCTTCAGTCCATATATAATAACACGTTTTTTCTTCTCTTCTGCATCTCTTACTAAAAATGCGCTTCTACTACTGCTACTTTCTCTCTCTCTGTATTCCTATTTAAACAAGATATTCTTATCCTTCAGTCCATAAATAATAACACTCTTTTTCTTCTCTGCTGCATCTCTTACTAAATTATCTTCTCTACTCTTCTCTACTTCTTCTCTCTACTATTCCTTATCATCTATCATTCTTGACTCTATTTCTTGTCATCTTACTTCGTCACCTTTTTTTCTTTTTTTTAATAAGCAAGGTTTGAGTTACTTTTTTAACCGTAATCTTTCGTAATCTTTCACTCTACTCTCTCACGTTATTCGTATTACATATAGTCATTATATATACGTAATATATATATATATATATATTATATATATATATATATAATATATATATATATATAATATATATATATATTATTATATTATATATATAATATTATAGTATATATAATTACATTATATTCATATAGTCATATTACTCCCACTTTTTTTCTCTCTCATTTACATCACTACTCTATTCTCCCCTATTCTCTATTATTATATTACATTCTCTACTATTCTCTATTCTTCTACTCCTATTCTCTATACTATTCTACTTACTTTCTATTCTCTACTCTATTACTTCTCACCTTCTTTATTTTCTTTCATTTACATAACTCATTAATAAAATAAGTAAGGTTTTAGTTACTCTTATAATCCTTCACTCTACTCTGTCATCTTACTCCCACCTCTTATTCTCTCATTAACATAAATCATTAATAAGCAAGGGTAAATAATAGTCTTAAATATTACTCTCTTAATATTAATCTTTGTTTGCTAAACTTAAAAGCGTCATACTGTTTTCATATTGATTCAAGTTACTTTTTTTCTCCAATCAGGCAAACCCTAGGTAATATAACTTAACCCTTCGAGACCCAGAACGTAATTTCCATTGTAATTTGGCTACCATTAGACGATTTTTATTGAATATAAGCAATATTTTATAGGTATGACCTGTTTAGTATCCTTGTCCACTAACTAATTTGGTTTATTTAGTCACTTTTTGTAATTTTATGGCTCGACAACCTACGATTTTTTACAGCAAAGGAAAGATCTGGTCCGTGAAGGGGTTAAAAAGGGAAAATATTACTCTCTTGATGACCATTTAAGTTTTCTTTTACCATTACGTATATCAATAAACTGAAAGAAAAATGGATCGTCACTTTTATTGTTAGATTAAAATTTCAGCTTTTCTTCGCCGACTGCCCTGGTCAGGATTCGAACCAGGGCTCGCAGATTCGTAGGTAGGCGCTTTAGCCACTACACCACGGGGAAGAAGAACCATAATTCCATATACTTGACGGCGCGAAGGTGGTGGTTCGTATATTAGACTACTCATAAGGGGGAGCTATGATGGCAGCAATTCTTTATTTATATTAGCATGACAGCGTAATAAAATAAAAAAAAAAAAAAAAGGAAAAACTGGTTCACAAATAGGGTGGTAAATGATTGGAATGGACTCAGTAGACAGGTAGTTAGTGCGGAGTCATTAGGGAGCTTTAAAAGGAGGCTAGATAATTTCATGGATGAGGATGAAAAGTGGATGTAGGTATTGTTAAGTAACAGGAACTACCTCGTGTAGGTCTCGCGGCCTCTTGTAGCTTCCTTATTTTCTTATGTTCTTATGACATCATATCGGTACAAATGTCACTGTTGCCCAATACTTTTTGTTGCTTTCCCTTCAACTTCTGATGAGAACAATCACGTCGCAACACTGTACAACGAGTGTTTCTAAAATGCCTCACCAGCTTTGTGGAGTTTACATTTCTTCGCTGATTGTGTTGCATTCCTGCGCCACAAATGCTGCACCACAACCGCCACAACCTGCACGCCGCTGTGAAATTGGTGTTTCGTATGCTTGCATTTTTGTTTTACAGTACCATAGCATAAGTATATTTGTTTGCTAATGACGGTGGTAAGCAAACAAGGAGAGAAAAGTAGTAAAAATAGTAGCAATAGCAGCATTAGAATAATCATCATCAGCAGCAGTAGTAGAAGTAGAAGTAGTAGTAGTAGTTATAGTATAAACAGTTAGTTATTATTTTTGTTGTTGCACCACTATCTCTACCACTATTAGAGGATATGGTAGTAGTAATAGTTGATAAAGTAATTGTCCTGGAATTACTAGTAGTAGTAGTAGTAGTAGTAGTAGTAGTATAGTAGTAGTAGTAGTAGTAGTAGTATAGTAGTAGTAGTAGTAGTAGTAACAATAATAACAGACGTTTGAGTGGTATTAGCAGTGGTGAAACGAGGCCCCCGGGATATACCTCGGGTGAAAACAATCTTAGTGGCAGTAGTAGTAGTAGTTGTTATTATAGCAATAGCAGCATAAAAAAGTAATGGTAGCAGTCGTATACGCAGAGTGTTGTATAGCAGAGTCGTATACTGCAGAGAGAGTGATATGAGCGCCAGCAGCAGTAGTTGTAAAGACAGAAGTAGTTATGTCGTTCTTACACACATCTACTATAAATATATTGAGGGAGAGAGAGGGATGGAGGGAAGGGAGAGGAGATATGAATAGGAGAGGAGAGTAGGAGGTGAGGGAGAGAGAGAGGGTGAGGGAGAGAGAGGGAAGGGAGGAGACAGGAATAGGAGAGGAGAGTAGGGGTTTGGGAGAGAGGGAGGGAGAGTAGACAGTAATAGGAGAGGAGAGTAGGGAGTGAGTGAGAGAGAGGGAAGGGAGAGGGGACAGGAGTTGGAGAGGAGAGTAGGGGGTGACACTACTAGCTTGGTGACCAGGGACAGACAATGAGCCTGAGTGCGTCTCCTATGCAACTTACGAGGATGGGCTTGAGGCGGAAAATCTTAACCCGCCGGCAGATTGGGGGAAAAAAAAGTATGAAGAGCCCTAGCCCGTCTCGAGGGAGGTCATTATTGTACAGTAGGGCTCGTAACTTTTTGCTAAATGCCCAGACTGCAGGAGGCAAGGAGGAGTGTTGGTGTCGTAAGGGTTAGGAGTGGTGTGTGGTGGGTCGGTGGGTGTGTGGTGGGTCAGGAGTGGTGGGTCGGGTAACGCACACCACGAAAAAAACGATGTGAACCCATTAGCGGAGGACGCCTGGCACGCACAAAGTAGCTGAACTTAGTCACGCAACACCGAACACGCTGTTTTGTATTACGAAGCTGAGGAGGAAAATTAGAGAGAATATTCCGTTAAACTATTAGTATTAGATATTTGCTCGCTGTTCTGTCCATTTTGGTTGTATTTGAAAAGAGAACATAATTATCGGTTAAGTTGTAAAGTGTTCCGTGTCGAAGGCGTTTAAGAGTAATGGAAAGATTATATAATTGAATAGGGAAATAATTATAATCATCTTCTGATATCTACTGAATATTCTAGCTCTTTAGTGTTATATTCTAGCTCTTTAGTGTTATATTCTAGCTCTTTAGTGTTATATTCTAGCTCTTTAGTGTTATATTCTAGCTCTTTAGTGTTATATTCTAGCTCTTTAGTGTTATATTCTAGCTCTTTAGTGTTATATTCTAGCTCTTTAGTGTTATATTCTAGCTCTTTAGTGTTATATTCTAGCTCTTTAGTGTTATATTCTAGCTCTTTAGTGTTATATTCTAGCTCTTTAGTGTTATATTCTAGCTCTTTAGTGTTATATTCTAGCTCTTTAGTGTTATATTCTAGCTCTTTAGTGTTATATTCTAGCTCTTTAGTGTTATATTCTAGCTCTTTAGTGTTATATTCTAGCTCTTTAGTGTTATATTCTAGCTCTTTAGTGTTATATCCTAGCTCTTTAGTGCTATATTCTAGCTCTTTAGTGTTATATTCTAGCTCTTTAGTGTTATATTCTAGCTCTTTAGTGTTATATTCTACGTATAATGTAACTGCATATTCGAGAAAAGACTATTTAATGCTCTACTATAATACATATATGATAAAAGTATGAATGGCAAAATAAAACTGCGATCAGTGTGACGTCAGCGAGGAAATGAAGAGACACACACGTTCATGGTGTAACAGGAAAAAAATATACAAGCAACAAGCAAAACGAAATAAGAAAGTAAATAAATGAATAGTTAATAAATTTTGGTCGGGGTTGGAGAGCAGTATAGGAGCTCCATGTTACGAGAGGCTCCCACGCTATCGGCAACCAGGGTCCAGGTGGAATATACTCGTAAGTTTATATATATATATATATATATATTTTTTTTATATATATATATATATTTATCCCAAAGGACTGGCCAAGTGTACACAAAAAAGAGGTAACAAAAAGACCACTTAGTTGTCAATACCTATAAGGAAGACAGTAAGAGAATAAAGAAAGGGGGGTGGGCCAGTTTAGCTCGGGAGGCGTCTTGTCCCTCCTCTCTTGAAAAGATTTAAGTCGTAGGAAGGTGAAAAAATAGAAACAGGACGGGAGTTCCAGAATTTACCAGCGAAAGGGATGAAAGCGTAAAGATACTGATTAACCCTTGCATTAGGGCGATGGACATAATAGGGATGAGGGACGTGGACGGAACCTCATTGTGCGAAAGACACCACATGACAGGAAGGGTAAAGGTGACGCCTACTGACTCACCGAGGGGATAATAGTGTATAGTAGTAGCATTAGGAAACAATACTGACATCTGCTTGCGGTATTGCCAATGAATACGTAATTATTTTCAAATATATTTTGAAACTCATGAACTCTATTTTGACCAATTCCATACATTTTGGACGAAAGCTTAAGCCTACACTCACAATGATAAATATACTCTTCTTTAAAAGTGGTATTTTTGACAAATGAAAAAATTGGGTCACGACTCACTATGAGAGATAATATATGCTTGAAATGGAGTTTGCAGTGTGTGTGTGTGTGTGTGTGTGTGTGTGTGTGTGTGTGTGTGTGTGTGTGTGTGTGTGTGTGTGTGTGTGTGTGTGTGTGTGTGTGTATTCATATACATGTGTTTTACAGGGCCAGAGCTAAGCTCGTATGGCCCCGTCTCCATATCAACATTTATTTCATCATTCATCCTTAGCGGTTTATGTTGGCCGAAGCCACCACCCCGGGAGGCGGGTCACAAACCCCCGGCTAACAGCCGGTACCCATTCACTGCTGGGTGGACAGGGGCTCGGGTTTTAAGAAGACCGCCCGTCCGTCTTCGATCCCCCGACGGAGTTCCTTCCTACGGAGTTCCTTCCTACGGAGGAAAAGGAAACTCCTTACTTCCTACGGTGTGTGTGTGTGTGTGGGGGGGGGGGGGAGATGTGTGTGTGTGTGGTGTGTGTGTGTGTGTGTCAGATGTCCCCATGTATCCTAAGCGAGCAGCGGATGTTATTATTATGTACATAAGTCCTTGGCCTGTCATTCAAGGGCTGAACAACAAAACCTCATCTTTATGAAGACATATCAAACAGAGCGAAGGAAGCACATATGAAATACAAGTCTTGTTTGTACACACACACCACACACACACACAAACAATTAATTCTGAAGGACCAACTCCTCTCATGACAAACAGTACGTCAGACAACCACTGGCGAGATGACATGACATACGGCGCTGTGGGGGAGGGGGGAGAGAGAGAGAGAGAGAGAGAGAGAGAGAGAGAGAGAGAGAGAGAGAGAGAGAGAGAGAGAGAGAGAGAGAGAGAGAGAGAGAGAGAGAGAGAGAGAGAGAGAGAGAGAGAGAGAAAAGCTTTGAAGGCACCTGAATATTCGTACAACAGCTTTAAATACCTTTGCCACCCAACCTTCCACACATATTCGTCCAAGTAAATCAGATTCTTGTGGGAGAAAATTGAAGCGATAAAAAAGTGGGCCACGTGTCTGATGTGTGACATGTCAGGCCTCGAGGTGGACGATAACACACGAGCCACTGACAACACTCGAGGCGGAACCAGGGGCGGGACACAGTGATAAGGAACAAAGGAACATAGGAATAGGAACAGGAACTTAGGAACATAGGAATAGGAACATAGGAACATAAGAACATAGGAATAAGAAACACAGAAACATACTGATAAGGGTACCAGACACTTATTTTTTGCCATGTTCAACATTTTCACACTAGTCTGATTCTCCTCTATTTTTTTTTTTTTTTGACGAGGTGAAAAATCCTGACCCCTTGGTGCTTACTGCTTGATATTTAATGCTAGAAGGGAATACTACGCTTCCTTTAAATTTCAGCTGTACTTTATCATAGTTAACCATAGTATCAGGTAAACATAGGCATAATGTTAAGCACGAGACCTTAAGTTAATATGGAATGTTCGCCTCGTTAAAAAAATTGACTATAGTTCATACTTTATAGACTGCGGATTTTAGTACATCTAGGGTGACTATTTTGTCTCAGTGACTGTCCAGCATTCTCTGCTCGAGTGTTTCAATTCTAGGAAAGCTGCACGAGCAATACCGCCACCACTGCTTGGGGTAAAACAGAGCTTTCTCCTTCTAATGCTGAGATTGATGACCTTGGACTAGGGGAACAGATTACCGAATGTATGGCAAACAATCCTAGTGTTCATCAGCTGTAAGAACGTTTATAACTTTTTGGGTCTTGTCCATTTGTTTTAAATTTGAAAAAAGAAAATAAATATCGGGAAAGTTGTAAAGTGAGGGAGTTGAAAAAAAGTTGTCGAGGGAGTTAAAGTGTAATGAAAAATATATATAATTGAATAGGGAAAAAACTATTGTCATCTGATATCTAATGAATATTTTAGCTCTTAGTGTTTTATTCTACGTATAATATAACTATTCATAATATAATATAACAAATTCGTTACTATATATACCTACTAATGGTCTACTATGTACGCTGTTCCGCGACCTGAGCATCGCGATCACTTACTCATTCATTCATTCATCATTCATACATTCAATCAATCGAGCAATCAGCACTCTATCCATCCTGTACCTGCGCTCCCTTGCTCTCGCCTCGTTTCGTATTTCATAGCAGCACATCCCCAGCCTTCGCTTTCATTGTGTCTTCCTTGATGTAATTTGCGCTGGCAACTACCTCTGTGTGTGTGTGTGTGTGTGTGTGTGTGTGTGTGTGTGTGTGTGTGTGTGTGTGTGTGTGTGTGTGTGTGTGTGTGTGTGTGTGTGTGTGTGCGTGCGCGGACGTGCGTGCGTGCGTGTGTTTGTGTGTGTGTTGGGGGGGGGGGAGGCGGCAACTTCACACACGACGATCAATGAGAAGAAATGAAAGATCGCTCCCGTACCTGGCCTATCTACCTATCTTCCTATCTATCTATCTATATGGCAGTCTATCAACCTGTCTGACTAGCAGGACGACAGGTTGTATATTAAATTGCCTAGTGTCTTTGTTTGTCTGAATGTATGTATGTCTGTCTGGCTAGTTGTCTGTCTGTATGTGTGTTATTTTGTTTGAGTAATTGTCTATTGGTTTATCTATTTGTCTTTCCATGTTTACCTGTCTATCTAAATATCTATCGTTCAGGTATAAATCAAACAATACACTTCATGCCCCCCCCCCAAAAAAAAAGAATCATTAGAACAGGGAAAGTGCATGTGTGTGTGTATGTGTGTGTGTGTGTGTGTGTGTGTTCTTCATGCCAACCGCGTAATACATACACACCACCACTTATTCTCACAATTTCATTCTTCCTTGATAAACTTCGTCACATCGCATTCTTGTCATCCCTCTCCATTCCTCCATCATTCTTGTCATCCCTCTCCATTCCTCCATCATTCTTGTTCATCCCTCTCCATTCCTCCATCATTCCTGTCATCCCTCTCCATTCCTCCATCATTCTTGTCATCCCTCTCCATTCCTCCATCATTCCTGTCATCCCTCTCCATTCCTCCATCATTCTTGTCATCCCTCTCCATTCCTCCATCATTCTTGTCATCCCTCTCCATTCCTCCATCATTCTTGTCATCCCTCTCCATTCCTCCATCATTCTTGATCCTCCCTCTCCCATTCTCCATCATTCTTGTCATCCCTCTCCATTCCTCCATCATTCTTGTCATCCCTCTCCATTCCTCCATCATTCTTGTCATCCCTCTCCATTCCTCCATCATTCTTGTCATCCCTCTCCATTCCTCCATCATTCTTGTCATCCCTCTCCATTCCTCCATCATTCTTGTCATCCCTCTCCATTCCTCCATCATTCTTGTCATCCCTCTCCATTCCTCCATCATTCTTGTCATCCCTCTCCATTCCTCCATCATTCTTGTCATCCCTCTCCATTCCTCCATCATTCTTGTCATCCCTCTCCATTCCTCCATCATTCTTGTCATCCCTCTCCATTCATCCATCATTCTTGTCATCCCTCTCCATTCCTCCATCATTCTTGTCATCCCTCTCCATTCCTCCATCATTCTTGTCATCCCTCTCCATTCATCCATCATTCTTGTCATCCCTCTCCATTCATCCATCATTCTTGTCATCCCTCTCCATTCCTCCATCATTCTTGTCATCCCTCTCCATTCCTCCATCATTCTTGTCATCCCTCTCCATTCCTCCATCATTCTTGTCATCCCTCTCCATTCCTCCATCATTCTTGTCATCCCTCTCCATTCCTCCATCATTCTTGTCATCCCTCTCCATTCCTCCATCATTCTTGTCATCCCTCTCCATTCATCCATCATTCCTGTCATCCCTCTCCATTCCTCCATCATTCTTGTCATCCCTCTCCATTCCTCCATCTTCTTGTCATCCCTCTCCATTCCTCCATCATTCTTGTCATCCCTCTCCATTCCTCCATCATTCTTGTCATCCCTCTCCATTCCTCCATCATTCTTGTCATCCCTCTCCATTCCTCCATCATTCTTGTCATCCCTCTCCATTCCTCCATCACTGTCATCCCCCTCCATCCTCCATCATTCTGGCAACCATCACATTCCTCCATCATTCTTGTCATCCTCTCCACTCCTCCATCATTCTTGTCATCCTCTCCATCTCCATCATTCCTGCATCCTCTCCATTCCTCCATCATTCTTGCATCCCTCTCCATTCCTCCATCATTCTTGTAACTACCTCTCCATTCCTCATCATTCTTGTCATCCTCTCCATTCATCCATCATTCTGTACCTCTCCATTCTCCATCATCTGTCATCCTCTCCTTCCTCCATCATTCTTTTGTCTTCCCTCTTCATCCTCACATCATCTTGTCATCTTCCATTCTCACATTTCATCCTTATCATTTTCTGTAATCATCATCGATTCCTTCCATCATTCTTGTCATCCCTCTCCTTCACTCCATCTTCTTGTCATCCTCTCCATTCTCATCTTTTGTCATCCCTCATCCCTTTCTCCATCTTCATGTCATCCCATCACATTCTTATCATTTAATCTGATCCCTCTCCATTCTCCATCACTTTTGCATCCCTCTCCATTCCTCCATCATTCTTGTCATCCCTCTCCATTCCTCCATCATTCTTGTCATCCCTCTCCATTCCTCCATCATTCTTGTCATCCCTCTCCATTCCTCCATCATTCTTGTCATCCCTCTCCATTCCTCCATCATTCTTGTCATCCCTCTCCATTCCTCCATCATTCCTGTCATCCCTCTCCATTACGCCATCATTCCTACTCACACCCACATTACAACAAACAACACACCGGGAGTTACTGATTTACACGCAACTCAACATGCATCTCAAACCAGCATGTAATGTCCCTACTGTGATCTACCACCGCGTTGAGACATTCAGTTAACTTACACAAACAGAAAGTGTCCGTGTGAGGATATAAATATACTTTACAACTATAACATACCTTGAAACACATCTAGTTTCTCACGCAATACCTGTGCTCGAAGCTTACGCGGATAAGTAATTGTTTGTCTTAACCCCTTGAGGCCCACAACGTAATTTCCATTGTAATTTGACTACTATTAGACGATTTTTGTGAATATAAGCAGTATTTTATAGATATGACCTGTTTAGTATCCTTGTCCACTAATGAATTTGGTATATTAAGTAACATTTCGTAATTTTATGTCTACCAATAAACGATTTTATATGTTAATGGAAAGATCTGGGCGTGAATAGGGTCATGGATGGAACTTAAAATCTGCTACACGAGCTGAATACTATCCTGGCGTGGAAAACTGGCCATCAAGGTTTAAACACGGATGTAAAGGGACGTAAAGGTTTCCCCGATTCAGGTCCGTCCCCTGGGCCGGTGCTGAGTGGTGGTAGTCAGGCTTTATGAGGGCCTGTAAGGGTTCCCTGTGACCCTGTGACCCTGATCGCCGTAAGAGCAAGGCGGTGAACCCTTAACCCCTTCACGCCCAGATCTTTCCTTTGTTATAAAAAAAATGTATGTTGTCGAGCCATAAAATTACGAAAAGAAGCTAAATATACCAAGTTAGTTAGTGGAAAAGGATACTAAACAGGTCATATCTATAGAATATTGCTTATACTCACTAAAAATCGTCTAATGGTACCTAAATTACAATGGAAATTACGTTATGGGTCTCAAGAGGTTAACAAAACAACGGAAATACAAACACATATACGACAACACACACACACACACACACACACACACACACACACACACACACACACACACACACACACACACATCATTAATTACACTTTCCGTACGTTTTTCCTCTATCCATCATTTTTACATATCCTCAACCCTGTTATTATTTTCTTGGGGTATCTTAGGCATGAGGGAATGAACTTCAGTACTAAAGCAAATATGATATAATATAGATAATATATAATGGATAATATTAGGGGACACGACAGAACTCTTGTACTAAATGTTTAATTCTTACACTATATAAATTTCAACGTGTATAAATTTTGGTCACTAAAAGGAAGACAGGAATAATAATAAGAGTAAGATCAGTACTTTATGAGAAGGTAAGACTCGTGTGTCAGTCAGACTTGGAGAAAATAAAGTAAATGAAAGACTGCTGAGATAGACTTTGGAATAGATGAGTTAAGGGGATAAAACACAGTACTTTAACCCCTTGAGACCCAGAACGTAATTTTCATTGTAATTTGGGTACCATTGGACGATTTTTAGTGACTATAAGCAATATTTTATAGATATGACCTGTTTAGTAGCCTTGTCGACTAACTAATTTGGTATATTTAGTTACTTTTCGTAATTTTAGGGCTAACAACAGACGGTTTTATATCGCAAAAGAAAGATCTGGGTGTGAAGGGGTTAAGAGAAGATAAGGCACTTTTTTTTATAAGAAAGACTTTTTTAAACTTTAAGTACTTTAGCGAAAAAGAAGCATGCGAAACATCTTACAACTAGCGGGGGGGGCACTAAGTAGAGCGCATACACCTCCGGCCGAATATTTCATCAATTGGTTGCCATGGCAACAGTTGTCAATAGATTTCATCCAAAATTAAATCAGTTCTTCCTTATACCAAATAGACTTGGTATACCGAGTTTGGTCCAAATCTATTCGCAACTTTTCGAGAAATCCTGTACACTAACAGACAGACAGACAGACAGACAGACAGATCGGGGTGAAAACATAACCCCTCCAACTTCGTTGGCGGAGGTAAATATGAATTTTGGTGAGCTCGTGGCAGACCTACATACTAAACACAACGCAACACACAAAGCCACATAAGCCACATAGCCACATAACAGCCACATCCTGAAACACTGCACAACACAAAAAATCAGGGTCACATCNCGTGTCAAATCAGCGATTGCACCATGAGACTGAATCGAGGCCTATTACCTGCATAGTCCGTCAGCGCCACTTCGCTATATGGGCAGTGGCACGCTACCCTGAAACCGATCCTTCCCATCGGGTTGTGTCTGTAAGAGACAATCCGGCGTGGAGGAGGCCAAGGGGGCGCCCACAAGGCTCATGGCTGGGGCAAGTTGATGCTTCTTGTCGAGAGCTGCTTGGTATGGGAAAGGAGCCTGCATGGGAGCTCGCGCGTGGTGACCCCCGGGAGTGGCGTCGTAGGGTGGGCGAGGCGACGCGCCCCCCGGCGTATGCCCCCAATGATTGATTGATTGATTCACTTCGCCAAAAAATGTGATATTTGCTAAAATTGGAATAAATATTTTTTTAAGGACCACAGAGGGCCAATAATTTGCATACTGGATGCCAACTGATATAGTAATAGAAATATAGAACATTTATGGGGGTTATTTGTCAAACTTTTGATATAATGACAAAAAATATGTTAAATTTAGTGAAAAAGTGGCCGAAATCGCTTCGAGTTCAGAATTCACTTTGTACGTTTTTGTCAATATTTCAAAAATGAAAACTCCCAGAGTAACATTTGACCCCTCAAAATCTTCGCAAGGAACCACTGCATTGGAATATATCATTACTTTGTAATATGGTGGTGGCTTGGGGCACATATTTTGGTAAAGTTCAACCCTACTCCCTAATTTTGACATTTTGGAACAAAACATAGATTTTGGACATTTTAGGTTTATTCGTCTACTTTTGGTATCTCAGTGTAATTTTTGGTATTACCTAGTATCCTAAAGTAGGTATGTAACATCAGGTACATTATATTTCACAATACATGCAAAATTGCTGCACACTCTGGGTTTATCATAATTATGTTATCACTAGCCGCAAAGCCGCACTCCGGGCGGACTTTTTGGCTAGCTCCTGCGGAGGGCTATTGGTGGTGGGCCTTCGGCCCACCAAACACGGACTCTCCAGATAGCCCCTTCTAACTTTCCTGAAATCATGGATGTAGAAATGTATGTATTACCCCCACCCATTCACTCACCCATTACCCATCACCCCCCACCCATTCACTCACCCATTACCCATCACCCCCCCCCATTCACTCACCCATTACCCATCACCACACACCCATTCACTCACCCATTACCCATCACCCCCCACCTATTCCCTCACCCATCACCCATCACCCCCAACCCATCACCCCCCACCCATTCACTCACCTATCACCCCACACCCATTACCCATCACCCCACCCATTCACTCACCCATTACCCATCACCCCCCACCTATTCCCTCACCCATCACCCATCACCCCCAACCCATCACCCCCCACCCATTCACTCACCCATCACCCCACACCCATTACCCATCACCCCACCCATTCACTCACCCATTACCCATCACCCTACATCAAGGTTTCCCACTTTTTTTTCGCAATTATCGCTAATAGGCTGCTAAAAAAAAAGGAAAGTGATCGGATCATCTCATAATTGGGCTTAAAACCTTCCCCTGGTCAACCCGGTTCCAAAAATGTGCCATATGAGGTGATTGCGCCACGGGGGGCGGAACCTATACCAGACACACACACACACACCACACACACACACACACACACACACACACACACACACAGACAGACAGACAGACAGACACACTTTCGCTATATTTACCATTACCCATCACCCCCCACCTATTCCCTCACCCATCACCCATCACCCCCAACCCATCACCCCCCCCCCATTCACTACACCATCACCCCACACCCATTACCCATCACCCCACCCATTCACTCACCCATTACCCATCACCCTACATCAAGGTTTCCTCAATTCTCGCAACCCACTTTTTTTTCACAATTATCGCTAATAGGCTGCTAAAAAAAAAGAAAAAAAAAAAGGTGATCGAATCATCTCATAAGTGGGCTTATGACCTTCCCCTGGTCAACCCGGTTCCAAAAATGTGCCATATGAGGTGATTGCGCCACGGGGGGCGGAACCTATACCACACACACACACACACACACACACACAGACAGACAGACAGACAGACAGACAGACAGACAGACAGACACATTTTCGCTTATATTATTATAATAGATTAACTGATCTCTCGAACAAATACGCCTTGTTATTATACATTGTTATTACCAATCAATTTTTAACACAATTGACACAGATTACAGGCATTTAAATTAAACACATACTAAATAATGCTTATAAATTGAACCTATCCTTTTATGCATCGGGCTACTTTAAATTACAATGAACGTCATACATATTATACTTAAATCACTTATAACAGAAAATAAATGTCTGAAATGACATCACGAAAGTGTCCCTCCCTTTAGATGCGCAGCCTATTTGGCTCAGAACCCGTATTCTTGCTCCTCGTCAGATGGATCATCCTCGTCGAGGCTGTCGTCGTCTGACTCGACAGACAATGGCTGATTGCCGCAGGCGGCTCTATCCATCATTTTACATTATCTCAACCCTGTTATTATTTTCTGAGGTATCTTAGGCAGAGGAATAGACTTCACTACTAAATGCAAATAAAGTGTAATATAAGATAATATTAATGATAATATTAGACACGAAGATTAAGTACTATACCTAAATTATCAAATATGAACCAACCCCTATATATCTTTGGTTGGGCGGGACTAGGCCGCTATGCAGCCTGGCAATTTCACTTGTCGCGGTGAACAGTCAGAGATATAGTGGTCTAGGGTGGAAGTAAAATCTTGCCACACGAGCTGAATACTATCCCTGGTTGGAAACGGCCATCAGGTTTAAACACGACGTAAAAGGACGTAAAGCTTTCCCCGATTCAGGTCGTCCCTGGGCGGTGCTGAGTGGTGGTAGTCAGGCTGTTATGAGGCCTATAAGGGTTCCCTGTGACCCTGATTCGCGTGAGAGCTGGGCAGTGCACCTTAGAGGCTACGACAAAACATCTTGTACTAAATGTTAACCCCTTCATTCCAGATCTTTCTTTGCTGTATGAAAAGAGCTGTCGTTAGTCATGAAATTACTAAAAGTAACGAATATTCCAACATTAGTTAGTGGACAAGGTACTAAACACGGTCATATCTATAAAATATGCTATAATTCACTAAAAATCGTCTAACCGTACCAAATTCAATGGAAATTCGTTCTGGGCCCTAAGAGTTAAAACCAAGGGAAATCACAACACATATACGACAACACACACACCACACACACACACCCACACACAAAACACACACACACACAACACACACACACCCACACACACACACATCATTAATTACACTTTCCGTACTTTTTCCTCTATCCATCATTTTAAAACAATCCTCAACCCTGTTATATTCCTTAGGTATCTTAGCATGAGGGAATGACTTATACTAAAACAAAAAAGGTAAGCACAGGATAATATATAATGATAATCTTAGGGGACACGACAAGAACTCTTGTATTAACCTCACATGTGTAATTCTAACACTTTATAAATTTCAACGTGTATAAATTTTGGTCACTAAAAGGAAGACAGGAATAAGACATTACGGAAAGGGTAATTAATGTGTGTGTGTGTGTGTGTGTGTGTGTGTGTGTGTGTGTGTGTGTGTGTGTGTGTGTGTGTGTGTGTGTGTGTGTGTGCTGTGTGTGTGTGTGTGTGTGTGTGTGCGTGCGCGCTAAGCGCGCGCGCGGCGTGCTGCGTCGTGCGTGCGTGCGTGCGTGCGTGCGTGCGTGCGTGCGTGCGTGCTGCGTGCGTGCGTGGTGGCGTGTGTGTGTGTGTGTGTGTGTGTGTGTGTGTGTGTGTGTGTGTGTTTTATATGTGCTTGTATCTTTTGTATTCTTTGTATTTTTCTAAATTTTTTTGTTTTGCATTGTATTTTTTTTCATTATTTTTAGCGAAAAAGAAGCATGAGGCACATCCTACAAATATGACTTTTGGTGAGCTCGTGGCAAACCTGCATACTAAACACAACGCAACACACAGCCACATGCCTGCATACTAAACACAACGCAACACACAGCCACATGCCTGCATACTAAACACAACGCAACACACAGCCACATCCCTGCATACTAAACACAACGCAACACACAGCCACATCCCTGCATATTAAACACAACGCAACACACAGCCACATCCCTGCATATTAAACACAACGCAACACACAGCCACATGCCTGCATACTAAACACAACGCAACACACAGCCACATCCCTGCATACTAAACACAACGCAACACACAGCCACATCCCTGCATATTAAACACAACGCAACACACAGCCACATCCCTGCATACTAAACACAACGCCACACACAGCCACATGCCTGCATACTAAACACAACGCCACACACAGCCACATCCCTGCATATTAAACACAACGCCACACACAGCCACATGCCTGCATACTAAACACAACGCCACACACAGCCACATCCCTGCATATTAAACACAACGCCACACACAGCCACATCCCTGCATACTAAACACAACGCCACACACAGCCACATCCCTGCATATTAAACACAACGCCACACACAGCCACATGCCTGCATACTAAACACAACGCAACACACAGCCACATCCTCAGACGCCTGCTAACAAACAAAAAAAACTCCAGGAAACTCATTCTGCTTCATGAACACCTCCGAGCTGTGCTGGAGGTGCTGAGTCTCAGAGGAACATATCATTCTTGCGGAAGGGGAAGCCTAACTCATAACGCATTTTCTTCCTGTCCTAATGTTTCATGTCTTTATCATGTTTTATAATACCCTGCTGAAACATTATACTAACATGTAATTACAAAACCCATCACGTGATACACAAGGCATAGGGATATCGTAACGCAAGGCACATAATAGTTCACGAGGCTCGGCTATAGACTACCTTAGTGAGCTCGATCTGTCATCTGGTGGCCGTCTGGGAACTACACGCGGAGCTAGAATGTAGGGTCTGGGGGTGTCGGGCTCGACTTACTTTCTATTATTCCCTTTCAAACCAGCTACAATTAAGTGTTGTCATGGTCAACATAGGCTTATGCAAAATGGAAATATAAGAGTTTTACATTATTCATGGCGTTATAATGAGGATTGTTGGCAAAATAGAAGCATTCGATCACAGGTGTCCTACAACATTCTTCTAAATACTGTACAGGAATGCTTCAAGGCGGGTGCATGGGTTAATATTACCTTCTCTTTGCATACATGGAGGTAATATTAACCCATGCACCCGCCTTGAAGCATTCCTTTACAGTATTTAGTAGAATGTTGTAGGACACCTGTGATCGAATGCTTCTATTTTGCCAACAATCCTCATTATAACGCCATGAATAATGTAAAACTCTGTTATTTCCATTTTGCATAAGCCTATGTTGACCATGACAACACTTAATTGTAGCTGGTTTGATAGGGAATAATAGAAAGTAAGTCGAGCCCGACACCCCCAGACCCTGCATTCTAGCTCCGCGTGTAGTTCCCAGACGGCCACCAGATGACAGATCGAGCTGCTCACTAAGGTAGTCTATTCACAAGGTATTGGGGGCGTGGTTAGGGGCGGGGCGTAATGGCAGACTAGGCTATGAGCCAAGGGGGTTTGGTCGGTACCATACAGATGGAGTAAGGCTCATTGTAATTTTTAGCAAGATATATGTCCCTAGATATGAAAAAAAAAGTGATAGCAGTTTATAACTCTCGGCCATCTCTGTGTTATCACCCGAAATATAATTATACGCCCGCTTCGCTTCGAGAGACAAGGAGAGGTTATGAGCTTAGAGCTAGAGACAAGGAGAGGTATGTCAGGAGTCTCGCTGAGGATGTCGATGGTCATTTGAACGCTAATGACCTCCGACCCGCCTACCGAACCCTGAAGAAGCTCCGTTCCAAGTCTCCTTCTCGGGCGAGTGCTATTCGAACAGCAGATGGGCGCCTCGTGTCGGACATGGATGGGCAGATGGCTCGTTGGGCTGAGTACTTTGGGCAGTTGTTCACGGTGGACCCTCCAACTGAGCAGCTTCACACCACTGGGTTACAGGCAGTGGATGCCGATCCTCCCATTGACGAAACCGCACCCTCTCTTGACGAAGTCAGAGAGGCTGTAGCAAAGTTGAGGGTGGAAAGGCAGCTGGTGTTTGTAATATCAGTGCGGAGCTCCTCAAAGCTGGGGGTAAGGCCATGATCAGCGGGTTGCATGCTGTCCTGACTGCCGTGTGGCAATCAGGTACCATTCCTCCTGACTGGAAAAGGGGGCTGGTCGTCCCTATCTGGAAAGGGAAAGGGGACCGTCAGGACTGCAACAATTACCGCGGTATTACACTGCTCAGCGTACCAGGCAAGGTGCTTGCCCATCTATTGCTGACACGAATTCGCAGTCATCTGGTGAAGCATCAGAGACCTCAGCAGTCTGGGTTCACGCCTGGTAAGTCAACAACGGACCGTATCCTAGCGCTTCGTGTCCTGGTGGAACGCCGACGTGAGTTTCGACAGGGGATGCTTGCAGCCTATGTTGATCTCAAGAAGGCGTTTGACTCAGTGCATCGTGAGTCACACTGGGATCTTCTGCGACTTCGAGGGATTCCTGCAAGGACTATTGGTTTGATAACTGGTCTGTATTCTGGGACTGAGAGTGCTGTGAAGTGTGGGGCAGGTGTATCCAGCTTCTTTCCTGTGAATACAGGAGTGAGGCAAGGGTGCGTCCTTGCCCCATCACTTTTCAACGCTTGTATGGACTGGGTATTGGACAAGGTTGTAGATCAAAGTGATTGTGGAGCATCCGTCGGCAACACCAAGATCACTGATCTTGTTTTTGCCGATGATGCAGTAATCTTTGCTGAGTCGCTGGAGGTCCTGGTGATGGCTCTCGAGGCGCTGCATGAGGAGGCAAAGCCTTTGGGACTAGCGGTCTCCTGGCTCAAGACCGAGGTCCAGGTGTTTGGAGACTTACTAGATGAAGCAGTACAGTCTGTTCATGCGTGTGGCGAGGACATTGAGATCTTGGAAAGTTTTACATACCTTGGTAGCGCAGTCCATAATGACGGCGGGTCACGACAAGAAGCCTTACGGCGGATTGGCATAGCCCACGGTGTTATGGACTCGCTCAGCGGGAGTATTTGGCGTTGTCGGTACCTGTACAGGAGGACAAAGATCCGGATCTTCAAGTCGCTTGTGATCCCTGTCTTACTCTATGGTTGTGAGACATTGACACTAAATAGTGACTTGAAGAGACGAATCAATGCCTTTGGTAATAAGTGTCTTCGCAGAATCATGGGGTATCGCTGGGATGATTACGTGTCAAATTAGCGATTGCACCGTGTGACTGAATCGAGGCCTATTACCTGCATAGTCCGTCAGCGCCAACTTCGGCTATATGGGCATGTGGCACGCTACCCTGAAACCGATCCTTCCCATCGGGTTGTGTCTGTAAGAGACAATCCGGCGTGGAGGAAGCCAAGGGGGCGCCCACAAGGCTCGTGGCTGGGGCAGGTTGATGCTTCTTGTCGAGAGCTGCTTGGTATGGGAAAGGAGCCTGCATGGGAGCTCGCGCGTGGTGACCCCCGGGAGTGGCGTCGTAGGGTGGGCAAGGCGACGCGCCCCCCGGCGTATGCCCCCAATGATTGATTGATTGATTCGCTTCGCCAAAAAATGTGATATTTGCTAAAATTGGAATAAATATTTTTTTAAGGACCACAGAGTGCCAATAATTTGCATACTGGATGCCAACTGATATAGTAATAGAAATATAGAACATTTATGGGGGTTATTTGTCAAACTTTTGATATAATGACAAAAAATATGTTAAATTTAGTGAAAAAGTGGCCGAAATCGCTTCGAGTTCAGAATTCACTTTGTACGTTTTTGTCAATATTTCAAAAATGAAAACTCCCAGAGTAACATTTGACCCCTCAAAATCTTCGCAAGGAACCACTGCATTGGAATATATCATTACTTTGTAATATGGTGGTGGTTTGAGGCACATATTTTGGCAAAGTTCAACCATAGTCCCTAATTTTGATATTTTGGAACAAAACATAGATTTTGGACATTTTAGGTTTATTCGTCTACTTTTGGTATCTCAGTGTAATTTTTGGTATTAGCTAGTATCCTAAAGTAGGTATGTAACATCAGGTACATTATATTTCATAATACATGCAAAATTGCTGCACACTCTGGGTTTATCATAATTATGTTATCATTAACTGATCTGTCGAACAAATACGCCTTGTTATTATACATTGTTATTACCAATCAATTTTTAACAAAATTGACACAGATTACAGGCATTTAAATTAAACACATACTAAATAATGCTTATAAATTGAAGCTATCCTTCTATGCATCGGGCTACTTTAATTACAATGAACGTCATACATATTATACTTAAATCACTTATAACAGAAAATAAATGTCTGAAATGACATCACGAAAGTGTCCCTCCCTTTAGATGCGCAGCCTATTTGGCTCAGAACCCGTATTCTTGCTCCTCGTCAGATGGATCATCCTCGTCGAGGCTGTCGTCGTTTGACTCGACAGACAATGGCTGATTGCCGCAGGCGGCAAGTTTACACATGTCTGTACATTTCAGTCCACTGGCAATGCAGACACAACTTGGTAGCTTGCAGCTCCTGGAACAATTACAGGCCAACAAATCCAGAAGAGCCTGAGGTGCTGGCTGTCCACTCATCCAGTCCACAGCCAGAGTTGTTCCATCCTGATCATCCCATTTCCATCCTTTTCCAACTGGACTGGGGGTCATTGGGTGCCTCTGAAGGCTTCCTTTCCAAATTGCTGCCTGGTAATTGGCCCGCTGTACGTGTTTTCGGAAGCAGTCATTGCATGGAGGCAATTGGTGGCTCTCAATCCCGCCCTTCTTCGCACAGAATAGATGGTATCGAAGGCTATTAAGTTCCTTTGTACCAGACTTGGATGCATATAGGAGGCATGTGAAATTCTCCAGCTTATCCATAAGCTCCTCGGCCACATTCCATTCTTGTCCCAACTCGGCGAACGTTTCTTGGACCTCTTTGCTAGACCTAAGCAGTTTAAGCGCTCCGAGTTTGCCTTTGCCGGCAAATGTGCTGACAGTGTCGCACCCTGTATAAGCATGCATCCCTATAAGTCCATGACAAACATCTGCGCCCACTGAAGCTGCAATTTTGGTAATGCCAATGATTCGTTTCCGTTCTTTGGTGCCACATTTCTGGAACAATTTTGATGCAATTTCAGTATGAAACGCCAACGCCATGATGAATACGTCAGTGTCATCGGAGCTGATTACGACTGCTGGATATCCAGTCTGTGCAGCATGAGCAGCGTGAAGGAAGAGTCGACCATCTGCTTCCTCGTGTGTACTTTGCAGCTCAAGCACCTCCTGGTGTCCTTCCGTGGTTATTTTGTAACACTTGTCTTCAGTTGTTACAAATAAGACCTTTCCTCCATTGGTCACAATCTGGTTCCATCAATCTGGTTTCCTCCATTCGCTCACCAAAAATGAAATCAGGCTAGACTTATTCCCAACATGGGCCAAGAAACTTTTCCATTGCCTTACAATTTGCGATGCTGTGATGTCCTGAAGCTTCAGTCCAAGTTCCTCTCCTCTGGCGAGCCTTTCACAGTTCTTGATTGGATGTATCTTGGTAGGTGTCGAAGACGATGTCGATCCTGTCACTAGTGCTGCCATCCTTCAGTGCCATCGACAAAACAAACTGGGCAATTTCCCCAAAGTTGACTTGATCCCCTTTCACCTTTTGGATTATGCTCATTCCATCTATTATGGTTGCAGAATGATTCAGAAAATATTTATTCCAATTTTAGGAAATATCACATTTTTTGGCGAAGCGAAGCGGGCGTATAATAATATTTCGGGTGATAACACAGAGATGGCCGAGAGTTATACACTGCTATCACTTTTTTTCTTCATATCTAGGGACATATATCTTGCTAAAAATCACAATGAGCCTTACTCCATCTGTATGGTACCGACCGGTCAATTTGGGGGTCTGGCTCATAGCCTAGTCTTAATGGCATCGGGTCACACGGATTATTGAAGATCGAAGATGCGCCCACATAAAGCGGCAGGCGGAGGGTGAGGGATGAGGCCGAGGGTGAATAGCGGATGACACCTATTAAAAACACTGTTACGATATGCCAGTGAAGGGGAATGACTCAGCTAACAGTATTATCAGGGATCAAAACAAAACATGCCGTGAAATATCATGCCCATATTTCCCATAATATAAATTAATGAAATATAGCTAGAGATCAGAAAAAGATGTTTACTGTTACATTATGCAGGGAGACATAAATACTGCATTGACGTTGTGTTTTTGACACATTTTGTTTTTTTATTTGTGTTTTTCTTTTAATGCTGTGGTCAGGGAGGTCACGCGCTCGAAAGAACAGCTGGTGTATGGAAAATCTCATTCTCTCTCTCTCTCTCTCTCTCTCTCTCTCTCTCTCTCTCTCTCTCTCTCTCTTTTCCTTCTCTCTCTCTCT
Organism: Chionoecetes opilio; assembly: GCA_016584305.1. Lineage (NCBI taxonomy): Eukaryota > Metazoa > Arthropoda > Malacostraca > Decapoda > Majidae > Chionoecetes > Chionoecetes opilio. The sequence continues at coordinate 276,386 of JACEEZ010011463.1, forward strand.
CTCCTCTCTCTCTCTCTCTCTCCTCTCTCTCTCTCTCCTCTCTCTCTCTCTCTCTCTCTCTCCCTTATATATATATATATATATATATATAATATATATATATATTGAAGAATTAATGCTGAAATAAATAAGTACTAACAATATTAATTATTCAGTTAACGGACGTATGCTCTGAATTTTTCGTTCTATGTATATCAAGCCAGCTGTTCCGTCGAGCGCGTTCCCTCCCTCAACACAACATTAAGTGTCAAAAACACAATGTAAATGCAGTATTAATGTCTCCCAGCATAATAAAACAGTAGACATTTTTTTCTGATCTAAAGCAATACTTTCATAAATGAATATTTTGGGAAATACTAAAAATAGATGCAAATTACATAAGAAGTATTTTCAATTTACCCGTCGGCGTTGACTTCGACGGGAAACAAGTATGATTAATTGATATATCTAAATAAGGTTTAGGTTTGATATTGTCAAGTAGCTGGATTATGATATTTTTTCCATTTAGATAATACTTTAATCATTAATTAACCCGATCGTATGTGTTTATTGGTATTCATTCACAAGGTCGAACACGTAACGTTCAGCCAATCAGGTACAAGGGGAAGCTGTAGCTGGTGCCGACAACCCACCAACAGTTGACACGTATGGAGATGGGAAGTACCACCAGATAATAGCTTACGGATGTGGTAAATCCGTAACGGCCATCATAGCTCAGTCTTTCGTGCGACGTTCTAGTTTTAAGAAGCAGGCGTGTCTGGTCCCTGGATGTTGGTAGCGGGGGTGGGGTGCTTTGCACACCACCCCCGCTGAGTTGTCGAACCAGGCCTCAGTAATGGCCCAAGCGGACATTGTTGCCGGGACACGAGCACGGACCTGCAGACTGTCTTGCCGGAATATAGTAAAGGAAGTCACTAAATGGAGTAAATCCTTGCCTGTATGTTGAGGGGGTTTCAGGGGGTTACCGTGGAGGTAAAAGGAACAAACAGCACTACATCTATATTCTTCCCGGCTCGTCAAGAGTGCTGGGAACTCAAGCACTGCTGGGTGTGGGTTGAGTGTCTGTAAGACCTATCAAGTAAAACCATCCGCTGCCACATGGATGCTGGGGGCTGTTACTGGAGGTGTGTGAAGAGGGAATCTTCGTCACAGGAACTCCCGATTTATCGTGTACTAGCTGACGGTCCTTCAAGATAGCGTTGCTCCTCTCCCTCAAACAACTATTAGCTGCGACGCTGGAAATAGGACCCACCTCTCAATGCTGGACCTGCAGGGATCCTCCACTCACCACCGCCAACACTAAGGATGGAAATGGTAAATCTCTCTCTCTCTCTCTCTCTCTCTCTCTCTCTCTCTCTCTCTCTCTCTCACACACACACACTGCCTCCGTCATGCATGGTGTGTATCAACAGTGCACAGGGTGTCACAAAGGTCACACTATTTCGGTGAGAGTACAAGTGTTCTCAAATAATGCAATACTACCTTAGTGTAGGTACAGTACGGTAACAGTTTTCGTAATGCAAACCTTAAGTAACTAGAGTACCGTAATTCCGTCCCGTACCTGAATACATAATTTGTACCGTACTAGAACTATTGGTCTCAGTGCCGTTATTCCCTACTTTTTACGCAACTTTCAGGAGTTTACTGTACATTTAAAGTTTAAGGCTATAAATCATAAACAAAATCAATAATTAAGCTAAAAGTATGAATTCTACACACGTAGAAGTACAAACCCTCTGTCGCTCGCTCTTTTTCTCTCATCTATTTATACAGAGATGAGAGAATTTCTCATCTATTTATTTTTGTCTATTTTTATATTGTTTTATTATATATTATTGTCTATTTTGTTGTTTTGTCTATTTTTATCTATCTAATATTTTATCTATCTATTCATCTTATTGTGTCCTCCGATACATTCGCCGTCGAAGCCGGAGTTAATGGGCAGCATGTGGGTGATCTTTGACCACTCGATGATTGCAGAAAGATTTTGACAACCCTCGGGGATCGAACTCGGAACACTGAGCTCGCCACTTGCAGGTTCTAACCATTCGGCCACCCCATCACTTTTTGTACAGTTTATCTATTCCTCTCACTCTCTCTCTCTCTCTCTCTCTCGTCTCTCTCTCTCGCTCTCTCTCTCAGATTATCTTTTCCTCCCTTCCTGTCCCTTTTCTCTCTCTCTCTCTCTCGTTCTTCCTCCTCTCCTTCCCTCTCTCTCTCTTTTCTCCTCTCTCTCTCTCTCTCTCTCTTCTCTCTCTCTCTCTCTCTCTCTCTCTCTCTCTCTCTCTCTCTCTCTCTCTCTCTCTCTCTCTCTCTCTCTCAGTAGAGCATTAGGATAATATTAATAACACAACAATCGTTGCTTACAGCTGCCCCAGCCGCCGTGGACACTCCACCCCAGAGCCACAACACCTGCTGCCGCCGGCCCGCCTCACTCACTCCCCACACCACATCCTGCCCGCCACACTTACATGGAACTGGTGCCAGTCTGCCCGGTCCCCAGGCGCATACGGGAAGCGGTGGTGTGAGGGCTTCACCTCACTACGTATGTACGCCATCAATGAAGAAGCTCGGACGCGTTAGGTTCAACCAATCAGGTACGTGGCCTCCTCGGTGCATTTTGACAAACTTTAAAAAACCAGACTATAGTCTAATATTAAATATAACATACGGATTAGCCTAGCACTCACTGAAGCTCTATCCCCATATGACGTCACGAGCTTGGACAACGATGATTGGAACTGTCCTATTTCCAGCGTCGCAGTTCACAGTTGTTTGGTGGAGAGGAGCCGCGCCATCTGGAGGGTCCGACCGCTAGTACACGCAGAGCCATAGAGATCCCTCTCTACGACTCTGATTACACTATAAATCGGGAGTTCCTGGGGGGAAGTGTGGCTCTTTACACACACCTCCAATAACAGTCCCCAGCATCCATGTGGCAGCGGATGGTTTTACTTTAAAGGTCTTACCGACATCCAACCCACATCCAGCGCCATGCAGTGCTTGAGTCCAGCACTCTTGCCGTGCCGGGAAGAATATAGATGTACTGCTGTATGTTCCTTTCATCTCCACGGTAACCCCTTGAAAACCCTGCTCAATATACAGGAAAGGATTTAGCATGCTTCATTTTGTGACTTCCTTTACTATATACCGGCAAGACAGCCTGCTCGTGCTCGTGTCCCAGCAACAATGTCCGCTTGCTTGGCCCACTCCTGAGGACTGGTTCGACAACTCAGACAGACCCTGCAAACACACCACCACTGCTACCAACATCCAGGGTACAGACGTGTCTGCTTATTAAAACTGCAATGTCTCACGCACGACTAAACTAAGAGACATTTACTACATCCGTCGCTTTCTTAGATGTCGCTGCTTTCCGTCTCCATGTTTGTGACTGTATGTAGAGTGGGCACCAGTTAGGGCACGGGTGTTTCTGTAGAATTTTAAGGCAGACTCAAAGAAAATGTAATGACAAAACACTCCTCTATATGGGGCAGAAACACGCTTTTACTGCGTCTTATCAGGGTTCTTATATGTATCTCTTATATAATTTATGTATCGACTGGATGTTTATAAATTTTGATGATTTAAAAATAGATTCAGTAGAGCCATACTTTCTTTTATAAGATTTTACTCTCAATGTAGTCTTTTGAGCGTTGTAAACATCGTCGAGAAATGAAGGCCATGTACAACCCCACACGGAAATACTCATATGTGTCTTTTTTATTGAAATGTTTAGTTTATTTGCTTTTACCCCGTTATTTATATTATTAATTTCCTGGAAGAGGACTTACATCTCTGAAACTGAAATCTGTTACTGAAACATTTGTATCGTCAGGAAATATTGTAAAAGTGAAATTATTACTAAAATTAGGTAAATCGTTAACATATATAAATATTAATATCGGAGTCCAGAATAGATCCTTAATCCTTGAATCCATTTATAATGATTTTAAACTCTGATTAACGTTCATTACAGCACACAGATTGTTTACGATGGGTTAAGTAATTGTTCAATAGTTCATGGCGAGTTCCCCTGATTCCAACATTATACTGGTTAGCAAGTAAGATCTTATGATTTAAAGTAAATTTTTTTCTCTAAATCTAGAAAGACAACAGCAACAAAGAGTTTACTATCCAAACTTTATATATACTAGAAACACATTTCATAAGAGTTGTTCATAAGAGTAGTCATTCTGTTGACCTATTTTATTCTAAAGTCATGTTGACAATTGGATAATAATTAATTATATTCCAAGTAGTTTGAAAGTCGAGATATAATTGCCTTTTCAAAGATTTTACAAATACAAGGCAATATTGAAATCAATCTATAACTATATAATGTCGTATTTACTATCTGACTTATGTATTGGGATGGCTTAGGCAATCTTTTATCTATCAGGAAACATACCTCTCATATTTGTATCTAAATTGTTAACATCAGTATCATCGTATTGATCATAAACAGTCTTTAAAGGAACATAATTACACGAATTCATGTAATCAGTATATGTGGCATGTAGGTTATCACTAAAAATGCTCAACAGTTTAATATCATTTATATTATGAAATGGAAAGTTATCATCATTATTACCATTGTTATCCATATTATCACTGTTAGTGTCATTTTAAATAAAGCAAAGGAAAAATATGTACATAATTACTCTCCTGTAGTGTTGTTTCCTACTTCTTCCTGTGTGTGTGTGGTGTGTGTGTGTGTGCGTGTGTGTGTGTGTGTGGTGTGTGTGGGTGTGTGTGTGTGTGTGTGCGTGCGTATTGTGGGAAATAAATGGGAACAAAATTCTCACAACTGACAGTGATCATGAGCATATTATCACTGCAAACATATGTGTGTTTAACTACCAGTACGTATATACATTCACATATTCTCTACACAGTATATCTTATCTGGCAAGCAAGGTAGCTTCCCTGAATGTGCACCTAAGCCCCCCCCCCCGCCCCCCTCACCGGCCCACGCCCGTCTGCCTGACTTCACACAATTCTGCTAAGCTTCCAGTAATCTAAATACACTTACTTGATCATGACGCAGGATGGAGTGATGACAGAGGTACATACAGGTGAGGTCCTCCTTCACACTACCCTCCTAGGAAAGAAGACAAAATTTGTGTTAAGTGTCACTATTATATAAAGAAAATGATGGTGTTTTTGCATATCTCCACCCTCTCAAAAACAGTAACAAAAAAACAACATGGCGCATCACTTGGTTTGCGTGTCGGTAACAAATACAAAAAATCGTTGTCTCATTACGATCTGTCTCCGGGTAATGGCCACGTGTTCTACAGTGTTCTCTCTCCTTAGCTGCCTCAGAAAGCCCTTCTTTTGTTCTTGTTCCATAACACAGCACGTCGGATTGGGAAAGGTGGGATGAACAGCACGTCGGATTGGGAAAGGTGGGATGAACAGCACGTCGGATTGGGAAAGGTGGGATGAACAGCACGTCGGATTGGGAAAGGTGGGATGAACAGCACGTCGGATTGGGAAAGGTGGGATGAACAGCACGTCGGATTGGGATAGGTGGGATGAACAGGTACGTACCCTATAGTGATACAAATGTCAGTTCCAAAGGCTATTCTTCTCATATACTCTTGTTTGTTTAACCTCTTGAAACCCATATCTTTCCTTGCTATAGAAAAATGTTTGTTTTTGAGCCATAAAATTACAAAAAGTAACGGAATATAGCAAATTAGTTAGTCGGCTAGAATATTAAACAGTCATATCTATGAAAATATTGCTTATATTCATTAAAAATCATCTAATGGTGGTCAAATAACATGGAAATTGCGTTCTGTGTCTCAAGAGGTTAAGTTAAGTCTTTACAACCCTGTGCATGATCCAGCTGCCAAGTCCCACCATGCACTCTTTCGTTATCCCGGACGCCGCTACAGGGAACTACTCTTTGAATCCGACTACTACTACTACTACTAACACTACTATTACTACTACTACTACTACTACTACTACTACTACTACTACTACTACTACTACTACTACTACTACTACACCTACTCTTCTTCCTAATAACACTTCATAAGCAGCATGCTAACTCCAACTTTTGTCTTACACTAGTTTTAGAAAGGCGACTATGTTCATAATTTTTACTTGGTTGAATGTCTCTTTAACCCCTTGAGACTCAGAGCGTAATTTCCATTGTAATTTGGGCACCATTAGACAATTGTTAGTGACTATAAGCAATATTTTATAGATATGACCTGTTTAGTATCCTTGTCGACTAACTAATTTGGTAGATTCAGTTACTTTTCGTAATTTTATGACTCGACAACAGACAATATTTTATAGCAAAGCAAAGATCTGGGCGCGCAGGGGGTTAAAAAGGCGAGGTTCTTAATTTTTACTTGGTTTTGAATGTCTCTCTAGCAACAACCATGATTGGCCTTTCATTTCCTTCCTTATGTTTCCTTATTTGAGTGGGATATTATAACGTCAAGGACACCAGGACATCACCACTGCCCGTTACACTACTTCTAACTTCATTCAGTTCTTTTCTGTGTAAATTGGAAACTAGTGGTCATTTTAGGCCCCGTTCACTAGATTAGTCATTGAGTTATTTTTTTTAGCCTTGAGTCCCTTGCTCGCGGTAATATCTGCATACTCGATGGTCACAAGTGTACTACTGTTTTTACCACTTCTCCTCGCAGCCCTCGCCATGTTGCCACTTGTAGAGTTTTGATGACTTTCCGGGCTATCATGGACGCCGCTTAATTGCCGTGAACGTTTAAGAATAATAAAAGTCACTGTGCGCCTCAGGTAATGCCGCACCTCTGATATAACCCTTCACGTCTAGATCTTTCCTTTGCTAGTATATAAAATTGTTTGCTAGGCTTAAAAAATACGAAAAGTAAGTTAATATACCAAATAAAATTATAGACAAGGATACTATACAGGTCATATCCATAGAAAATTGCTTACATTAATTAAAATCGTCTAATGGTAGCCACATTACAATGGAAATTACGTTCTGGCCTCAAGGGGATAATCTGGTTTGGCTGCATCTGTTTCTAGTAAATCCTTGTATATTTGCGGTACTGTCATTATGAAAGAAATTTGACACCACTTTGTTATCAATGAAAATATAAGAAAATATTATATATTTCCCTACACACGACCCTCATAAGATTTATTCGTGTTATCAACATTAGTACTGAATAGTGTTTTCCTCCAGGCAGGTCAATATTGCGTCACGTGTCTGAAAACCAACACAAATATGACACGACATGATGTGTTTCACCTGGAGGAGTGTCAGGACAAACATGGAGGCTCTGAGTATGGCTTCAGTGGCTTCAGCCAACACAAGAGGTGAGGAGGAGGAGGAGGAGGAGGAGGAGGAGGAGGAGGTAGAAGAAGAGGAGGAGGAGGAGAGGAGGAGGAGGAGGAGGAGGAGGAGGAGGAGGAGGAGGAGGAGGAGGAGGAGGAGGAGGAGGAGGAGGAGGAGGAGGAGGGGGAGGAGAGGAGAGGACCTACGAAGCGATACTAAGAGGTATACAGGTCACAAGATGAAGAAGAATTTATAGTTATGTGCATGAGAGAAGCGTCTGGTAAACACAAGGTCCATCACTTCCCCATCAGTCCCTAACTTGTGGTCGATCTTCTCTTACCCCTTGAGGCCCAGAACGTAATTTCCATTGAAATTTGACTACCATAAGATGATTTTTAGTGAATATAAGCAATATTTTATAGATATGACCTGTTTAGTATCCTTGTCCACTAGCTAATTTGGTATATTCAGTTACTTTTCGTAATTTCATGGCTCGAAAACATACGATTTTATATAGCAAAGGAAAGATCTGGGCGTGAAGGGGTTAAGAGCTAGAGTAACAATGGTACACACTTTCCTCAGCGCTGCTTTCTTCATTTGACCACCGGCGTCTCTCATAAAAAAACTAACTTTATACTGATGGTCTAAGAGACACCGCAAAGTTCCGTGGATGAATCTAGCCTGACAGCCGTAAATGAAGCCGCTGAGCGTTAGCCGGAACACATTTCACGCAAGATTAAACCGACTGATGAGCGGCGAAGAAAACGACTCAATTAAGAACTTCACGCCCAGATCTTTCCTTTGATATTATAAAATCGTCTGTTGTTAGCCATAAAATTTCGAAAAGTGACTTAATATACCAAATTTGTTAGTCGACAAGGGTACTAAGCAGGTCATATCTATAAAATATTGTTTAAATTAACTAAAAATCATCTATAGGTAGCCAAATTACAATGAAAATTACGTTCTGGGTCTCAAGGGGTTAAACCGACTGATGAGCGAAGAAAACGATTCGATTAAGAACGTCCACACTTTTGTCTTTCTGGCAGTAGGAGAGGCGTTTGCTACTCCAGATATGCAAGGCAGAGGATGGACTTTTACACTGTCTGAAAAGAAACAGTGTCTTCAATAACAAATCAGTGCGTGGATGAGCTCAACGAGTATAATGGGCTCTATATCGAATCTGAGTCGATCATATATGTAGATATTACTTACTGCTGTCAGGGTGAGGGGCGAGGTGGGTACACAGTATGTCTCAAGAGGCTGAAAACTGTCCACTAATATAATTTTTTCAATACAATGAAGAGGTTCAAATGTCTGATTTTATACTACTGAATAATCATTGAGACAGCGTTTCTTCCGTACAGCTTTGCAGCCGATTCGCCAAAATCTTAAGATTGATTCACCCATGACGCCTTTATAGCCAAGCCGCGCGCCTTACTTAGATAAGACAAGTGCTTGTGGGCCCTTTGGACCCATGTATTGATGTTTGTAGAAGTAGTATATATTTGACAACAAGGTGAGTTACCTTGTTACCTTGATACCACTTCAGCGCCAACTTCGGCTATATGGGCATGTGGCACGCTACCCTGAAACCGATCCTTCCCATCGGGTTGTATCTGTAAAAGACAATCCGGCGTGGAGGAGGCCAAGGGGGCGCCCACAAGGCTTGTGGCTGGGGCAAGTTGATGTTTCTTGTCGAGAGCTGCTTGGTATGGGAAAGGAGCCTGCATGGGAACTCGCGCGTGGTGACCCCCGGGAGTGGCGTCGTAGGGTGGGCGAGGCGACGCGCCCCCCGGCGTATGCCCCCAATGATTGATTGATTGAGTGCAAACTCCAGTCGTGTTGTTGCTGTCGTTGGTCACTGGTCAAAGTGCCTTGGGGTAGACCACCTACCACCACCGTAGCCTGTCTCACCCCAGCCCCACGCCTGCCTCTCCTCAGCCCCACGCCTGTCTCACCCCAGCCCCACGTCTGCCTCACCCCAGACCCACGCCTGCCTCACCCCAGACCCACGCCTGCCTCACCCCAGCCCCACGCCAGTCCTGCAAGCACATACACATACACACACGCACACACACACGTACACACGCACGCACGCACGCAGGCACACACACACATGCATGTATGCATGCACACACACACACACACACACACACACACACACACACACACACACACACACACAGACACACACACACACACACACACTCACACAAACGGTAAGTACACGAGTATACGGAATTAGTGAAATGCGGCAAGACGTTACCGTAGAGTTTATTACTGTAATCTAATCCCTGAAAAGTGTTTTTAGCCCCAACCCCCTCTTCAAAATGATTCAATCGACATGGGACCAAGCCGCTTACCACCTACGATTTATTAGAATTTTTTTTAGCCTACTGTCATCAAAATTAAATTTACAGTTTCGGCTACCCAGAACAGACAGACAGACAGACAGACAGACAGACAGACACACGGCTACTCCTATAGTATATTAGACAAGTGCTTGTGGGCCCTTCGGACCCATGTATTGGTGTTTGTAGTAGTAGTATATATTAGACAACAATGTGAGTGCAAACTCCAATCGTGTTGTTGCTGTCGTTGGTCATTGGTCAAAGTGCCTCGGGGTAGAGCACGTTCCGTGTGATTCCACGGAGCGCCAACACTTCGACGGCATCAGCACAGCCAACCCTTGACAGGCTGACGTAGAGTTGGCCGTGCGTGGAGTATATATTAGAATATCGACCCCAAGCACACATACACACACACACACACACACTTTAGGGTACTCCGTGGTGTAAGGGAAGCACGCTCGGTTCACAACCGAGAAGTCCCGGGTTCGATCCCCGGGCGGAGCGGAAACAGATGGGTTGTTTCCTTAAAATCCCGAGCCCCTGTCCACCCAGCAGTGAATGGGTACCGGGTGTTAGCCGGAGTTTGTGACCTGTTGACCTTGTGACCCGTTGCTCTCCGGGGTGCTGACTTCGGCCAACACAAAGCACTAAGGATGAATGATAAAAATGTTGATATGGAGACGGGGCCACACGAGCATTGCTCTGGCCCTGTAAAATACAACTAGATGAACACACACACACACACACACACACACACACACCCACACACACACACACAAACGGTAAGTCCATGAGTCTACGGAGTTAGTGACATACGACAAGGCGTTACCGCAGAGTTTCTTCCTGTAATCTAATACTCATAAAATGTTTTTAGCCCAAAGTCCCCCTACAAAATTATTCAATCGACATGGGACCAAGCCGCTTACCAACTACTATTTATTTGCGATTTTTTTGCCTTCTCTCATCAGAATTGAATTTACAGTTTCGGTTACCCAGAACAGACAGACAGACAGACAGACAGACAGACACACGGCTACTCCTATAGTATATTAGACAAGTACTTGTGGGCCCTTCGGACCCATGTATTGATGTTTGTAGTAGTAGTATATATTAGACAACAATGTGATTGCAAACTCCAATCGTGTTGTTGCTGCCGTTGGTCACTCACTGGTCAAATGCCTCGGGGTAAACCACGTTCCGTGTGATACCACGGGGCGCCAACACTTTGACGGCATCAGCACAGCCAACCCTTGACAGGCTGACGTTGAGTTGGCCGTGCGTGGTGAATGTTAGAATATCGACCCCAAGCACACACACAGATTACAGGAAGTTTCGACGGAATGCACTTTCGAAGGTAGAAAATGAAGGTTTCGACGGCACCGTCGAACTCCGTAGAAACTTCCAATATGTCTATCATAGAGTAAAACCTAAAGGTATTTTGTCATTGAGAGGATTATATAAAATACA
>JACEEZ010011463.1:292500-295000 GCA_016584305.1 Chionoecetes opilio
AGCCTCGGCGTATCAGAACGAGCGGTGCGCAGCGAAATTGTGCCGAGATACAGGCAAGAGAGACCCCCAAAAAATAACGAGAGTGAGAGCGAGAGAAAGAAAGAGAAAGACAGAAAGACATAAAGAGAGAGAGAGAGAGAGAGAGAGAGAGAGAGAGAGAGAGAGAGAGAGAGAGAGAGAGAGAGAGAGAGAGAGAGAGAGAGAGAGAGAGAGAGAGAGAGAGAGAGAGAGAGAGAGAGAGAGAGAGAGAGAGAACAAATGTGACAGAAGACATGAAGGTAGCGAAAAGGCCGATATAAGAAAAAAGATAGTGAGATGGAAGAGGAAAAAATGGCAAGATTGCAGAGTTGTGGGATTGGTGGGAAGGGAAGAAGATGGGATGGGACATAAAAGTGAGGGCGGAAGGGCGTGAGGTGCAGAAGCAGGCGGTGGGCGTGATGTGGACAGCGAGGGTCGTATGAGGGGAAAAACGAGGGGAGGAAGAATGGTGAGAGGGAGGGTGAGGCGGAGTAAGAGACCTGGAGTGAAGGATTCGATGCAGGAGAGAGAGAATGAGGTGAATGAAAGGAAAGAAGAGGCCGTGGGTAAGAGCGCGAGGGAAGGAAGGAATGAAAGGACAGAAGAGGCAGTGGGTAAGAGCGCGAGGGAAGGAAGGAATGAAAGGACAGAAGAGGCAGTGGGTAAGAGCGCGAGGGAAGGAAGGAATGAAAGGACAGAAGAGGCAGTGGGTAAGAGCGCGAGGGAAGGAAGGCATGAAAGGACAGAAGAGGCCGTGGGTAAGAGCGCGAGGGAAGGAAGGAATGAAAGGACAGAAGCGGCCGTGGGTAAGAGCGCGAGGGAAGGAAGGAATGAAAGGACAGAAGAGGCCGTGGGTAAGAGCGCGAGGGAAGGAAGGAATGAAAGGACAGAAGCGGCCGTGGGTAAGAGCGCGAGGGAAGGAAGGAATGAAAGGACAGAAGAGGCCGTGGGTAAGAGCGCGAGGGAAGGAAGGAATGAAAGGACAGAAGAGGCCGTGGGTAAGAGCGCGAGGGAAGGAAGGAATGAAAGGACAGAAGAGGCCGTGGGTAAGAGCGCGAGGAAAGGAAGGGATGAAAGGACAGAAGAGGCCGTGGGTAAGAGCGCGAGGAAAGGAAGGGATGAAAGGACAGAAGAGGCCGTGGGTAAGAGCGTGAGGAAAGGAAGGGAAGAGATATATGTATATAGATGTTTGTATATAATCATGTACATAATTCATATGTATTATGTGAAGGTATGAGGGTATGCGTTAGTGTTTCTGCGTGAATATGTAAGTATGAATGTCCATTGCTCTAAATTGTTTGTATGATATTTTCAACTATTTGCGTAATTTATTTATATCCTGTATACGCAGTTAATACATAATAATCATGTTTTGATATTTTTTACAAATATGTCACCAATGCTAAGGCTAATGACAAAAAATATATAAACTGTACTTAAAGGGGCCTGTAAAAATGCTACTATTAACGGGCCCAGCCAGGTTAAAAGACTTCTATGTATATATAAACGCATATATATTTTTTCTGATGTCAAAAAACTTCTTTGAATTTGAATTTGAATTTGAAGGAAGGTGTGATAAGAGTGAAGGATAAATAAAAGGATGAGTGGACTTATGAAGGAAATTAAGGGAAATTAAACAGATGAACACATGCTATTTACGTTCCCTGCTGAATTGAGAGAGAGAGAGAGAGAGAGAGAGAGAGAGAGAGAGAGAGAGAGAGAGAGAGAGAGAGAGAGAGAGAGAGAGAGAGAGAGAGAGAGAGAGAGAGAGAGAGAGAGAGAGAGAGAGAGAGAGAGAGAGAGAGAGAGAGAGAGAGAGAGAGAGAGAGAGAGAGAGAGAGAGAGAGAGAGAGAGAGAGAGAGAGAGAGAGAGAGAGAGAGAGAGAGAGAGAGAGAGAGAGAGATATTTGTATATTTCAGTTCTTTTGTATTTATTTAACCTTCATGATGAGGAGAGAGAGAAATCTTTGTATATTTTCGTTCTTTTGTATTTTTTGAACCTTTACGATGAGGAAAGAAGCGGAGGGAAAAACTGAAGATGAAGAGATGAAAGGGGAAGCGAGGAATGAGGTTGCGTTTGAGAAATCTTTTTAATCCAAAAACCACCGCATTGGATCTCGATAGAAGTGTAAGAAATGTCGTTTTTTTTATTCTTTTACAGAAACTCTCATCAAAGATTCATGTGCTTTGTATCTTCCACGAGACTCTTGAAACCATATATCCTTGATGCGTTTTTTTATTATCGAGATATCAGCAATGTAATTATTTTGTGTTTTAGTAAGAAAATAATAGTAATAGAAAGGAGGGTTGTGTTGGACGAAGAACCTCAGGGGAGTGTGTATGCAGTGTTTAATTAAGTGGTTAAAGGGATACAATAAAGGCGATGTAGGAAAAGTTCTTATGGCTAGTAATCAGGGTAGAACAAGAAGTAACGGATTCAAGCTGGAAAAACGTAATTTAAAAAAGAAACTGGGAAAGACTC
>JACEEZ010011463.1:300000-302500 GCA_016584305.1 Chionoecetes opilio
CTCCCTCATCATCCAAGCAAGTCTCACCCTAGCTGCATCACCTTCAGTCTTCTCTTAATTAAACGGTGTCTTTCTTCCCTTCTCTCTCTCTCTCTCCCCTCTCTCTCTCTCTCTTCTCTCTCTCTCTCTCTCCTCTCTCCTCTTCCTCTCTCTCTCTTCGCTCTCTCTCTCTCTTTCTCTCTCTCTCTCTCTCTCTCTCTCTCTCAAGAAGCTTTTAAAATCTCAAAATCCCCAAGTAGAAATATTAGTTCTATTCTTGTGTGTGTATCCATTGTATGAATAACTTACTGAATAAATGTGTAAATGAATGTATAAATCACTCTCTCTCTCTCTCCTTTTCATTTCCTCGCCAACCGCTAACCCTAAATTCTCCTCAAGACCACCATCCCTCACCCTCGCTAATCGCCGCAAAATTCTCTTTTAACCATCGTCTGACAAGGTGATCTAGAGGAGACGGATCCAATTACACGGGTGAATGTATGACTCCTTTCAAGGGCAAATTAAAAGAATGTGAGGTAGTTTAGGGAGGGAGATGCACACGGGCACACGGGCACACGGTCACACGGTCACACGGGCACATGGTCACACGGGCACACGGGCACACGGGCACACGATCACACGGGCACACGATCACACGGGCACACGGGGACACGGCACACGGGCACACGGGCACACGGTCACACGGCCACACGGTCACACGGGCACACGGCACACGGGCACACGGGCACACAGTCACACGGGTACACGGGCACACGGGCACACGGCACACGGGCACACGGGCACACGGGCACACGGGCACACGGGCACACGGGCACAACGGTCACACGGCCACACGGTCACACGGGCACACGGCACACGGGCACACGGGCACACGGGCACACAGTCACACGGGCACACAGTCACACGGGCACACGGGCACACGGGCACACGGGCACACGGTCACACGGCCACACCGGTCACACGGTCACACGGCACACGGGCACACGGGCACACGGGCACACGGGCACACGGCACACGGGCACACGGGCACACAGTCACACGGGCACACGGGCACACGGGCACACGGGCACACGGGGTCTTCTTGTATACGGATTTGGCTTCGTTCTTTATGCTGTCTTGTATGTAGTTCATTCGCAAAAAAAAAAGAGAGAGAGAGGAGAGAAGAGAGAAGAGAGAGAGAGAGAGAGAGAGAGAGAGAGAGGAGAGAGAATGAGAAGAGAGAGAGAGGAGAGAGAGAGAGAGAGAGAGAGAGAGAGAACACACACACACAAACACACCTTTCAAGAGCATCACGCTATTACAGAGTTTTCGGCCTAGAAGTCTCGCCTGGCCAGTCTCAACACCAAGGGTAGTTAGTTACCTAGCCTAGCAGCCGATATATTTCCTATCTACCCTACCATGCAACTCAAATACGTTCACAGCGTCGATGATTAATCTCTCATAACTATTATTTCAATCCAGTCATCAATTTAGTGCAATATACGATCACGGTATCACCATGGCAACACCGTATTAGGACTCAACCGACAAGGCACAAACAGTAAATAACGGTCGATTATATTTTTATCTACTATTTCGTGCAACTGCTATATGTTGAAACAAAAAAATACGTAGACTAACCCGCCTTTACAGCTTGTTGAGCGACGATATCAAAGGTTTGCACGGTGCCTCTTGTCTCGCTCTGTCCACACGTTCACAACAGCTGCCGCGTGACAAAAGAACGGGACAAAATATTGCCCACGATATCATAGGAAAATATCTTTGTGCGTTAAAACTGAGTCAAACTGTATTTCCTTTTTTTTCATTTATCTATGTCATTGAGACTATTTTTCTTTTTTTTGTTAGAAACTGTCTATGAATCTAGTATTTTTGGATTTAGTTCCTCATTACTCATTAACTATGCAGTGTATATGCAATTTTTTTTTCTTATGGGAAAAATTAATCTTTACACTGTCTATCTGCCTGTCCGTTTATTATTTTCAAATGTACTCTTTATCATTAACCAGACCGATAGGCTTTAATTGATAGAGTGCAACATTGATAGGCTGCAAAGACCTATATCTATAATAATATAAGCGAAAGTGTGTCTGTCTGTCTGTCTGTCTGTCTGTCTGTCTGTCTGTCTGTCTGTCTGTCTGTCTGTCTGTCTGTGTGTGTGTGTGTGTGTGTGTGTGTGTGTGTGTGGTATAGGTTCCGCCCCCCGTGGCGCAATCACCTCATATGGCACATTTTTGGAACCGGGTTGACCAGGGGAAGGTCATAAGCCTACTTATGAGATGATTCGATCACTTTTTTTTTTTTTTTTTTTTTTTTTTAGCAGCCTATTAGCGATAATTGTGAAAAAAAAAGTGGGTTGCGAGAATTGGGGAAACCTTGATGTAGGATGATGGGTAATGCGTGAGTGAATGGGTGGGGTGATGGGTAATGGGTGTGGGGTGATGGGTGAGTGAATGGGTGGGGGGTGATGGGTTGGGGGTGATGGGTGATGGGTGAGGGAATA
>JACEEZ010011463.1:315000-317500 GCA_016584305.1 Chionoecetes opilio
ATTAATATTGAGTCGTCATATTGTGGTACGGAAGCCAGTTTTGTGTTATGCATGTGGAGGAAGCGATAGAGAATATGTGAAGAAATGAGAAGAGCCTAAGGTGGTAACCCCTCCACGCCCAGATCTTTCTTTTGCTATAAAAAATCGTCTGTTGTTAGCCATAAAATCACAAAAAGTAACTTAATATACCAAGTTAGTTAGTCGGCAAGGATACTAAACAGGTCATCTCTATAAAACATTGCTTATATACACAAAAAATTGTCTAATGGTAGCCAAATTACAATGGAAGTTACGCTCTGGGTTTCAAGGGGTTAATATTAATGCACAACCTTGCGGCACTCATTAGAAAATCTCATGTATAAATGAACAACATTTCATATGAATAATTATAATTGGTGTTTTAAGCGATAGAGAAAATAATGCCACTGACCAATAAAACTTCTTGATTATCCGCAATTTCGCTACGCACGTGATAACCTTAGCAAGTTGTTGTTAAAAGCAAAGGTAAAGATTTCGGTGTATTGAGTTTCACGCCAACAAATATTTCTTGGAACACTTGAAGTTTTGTCGTTCTTTCACCCGACCGTCCGTCAGCCAGAGGACAAAAGCAGCCGCGCAAACCCTGCTATAAGACTTGCCGCACACACATACACTAGGAATTACAACTGGTAATAACCGATACACTCCTCGTACATAATTGAAAAAATGACCCTCAAAGCGGCGAGAGAATAAATGACGCTGCCGTGTCCCGTAACAATTCATCATGGGGTGTCGAGGCCTCTCCGGCACGTGTGTTATTACTTGAGGCAAGAAGAATGATCCTTGGATACTCACGGCTCATTACATCCTGGCGCGGGGACACGGCTTGGGAGGGAGGGTGTGAGTCCTTCCCCACCAGACTCACTTGTGCTGTCGAGGTGATACAAGGACTACAGTATGACTCAACGATATCTAGGAGGCAAGCAGCTCGCAGTGTTGGCTTATAGCACATTCAGCACCATTTTGTCTGCTGGAATTGTTTTACATCATGCGAAGGAAATAGTTTTGTATTCATTTCGTCTTATCCGCTGCCAGGTCGTATTTAGCGAATACCCCTTGATAAACAAAAAATAGCAACTAACATTAAAATCTCTCGGCAAAAAACAAAGGATTTTAAAGGACCACTTGTAAATGGAAGAATCATTCTTGCTGCAGAGGTACTCACTCATCTATACCTCAAGTGTATCCATGCAAGTCAAAACAATTTGCAATGTACTTTGCAAAATTTTCCCAGCATCTAAAACTTATCCGAGCACCTCCAGGAGGCGCCACCAATCCAGGATACGAATTGCGGCTTTACGTTGTTGCGACAACTACGTAAGTTTTCCAATTCGCGCGGCTCTTATAAAAATAAAAGTGGAAAATCGTGACTCCAAAACCCGAACAACTCGATTACAGGAGCAAACTGTTCTTGTGGAAAAAGAGAACACTTTTAGAGAAAATCTTTTGTCCTTATGCATCATAATGGGAACGTCTTCATGACCGCGCATGGCACACATCACGACATATTCTGACGCTGTTATCACGTTTAGGTGAACCCTAACTACCAGGGAGGACCGGGACATTGCCTTCAAGTTGCCAACAAGGGTCATGTAGGCCGGTACTTTGCCGCCAAGTGGTGCGTGACCCTCAAAAACTTTGGTAGCCACTTGCCACTCGCCCGAATGTCTGACACAATGAGGTGCACGAACGTTGCCGCGGCGTTAAGGGCCGGGCAGAGGCCGGGTCTTACCTTGTTACTGTTATGATGCTCCCCAAGAAGGTCCATAAAGGGCCATAAGCCAGCGAGGCAGCAAGGATTTCGTTATTTGAAGCAACTCTATTCATGCTCTTGTTTAATTTCTGTAGAGAAGAAAAAAACCATTCTATATTAACCCTTGAGACCCAGAACGTAATTTCCATTGCAATTTGGCTACCATTAAACGATTTTTAGTGAATACAAGCAGAATTTTATAGGTATAAATGTTTAGTATCCTTATCGACTAACTAATTCGGTATATTCAGTTACTTTTCGTAATTTTTTGGCTCGGCAAAATGCAATTTTTTATAGCAAAGGAAAGATCTGGGCGCGAAGGGGTTAAAATGATGTCGTCTTGAGTGTCTTCGTTAGCATACATAAGGTGATTCAGAAAATGTCAAAGACGAATTTACCTTTGACATAATTTTCAAAAGATCATACCTACCTATAATGCCAGCACGCCCGCCCCTCAAAGCTGCCTCCTTAAAGTCAGTATAATTGAAATACAATATTGATTCAATCACAGGGAGTATCATACGATGATCTTATCTTATACTTCCCCATTATGGTACACAAAGTCAGTCACCACCACCAACACTACCACAACATTAATCTTACTTATTCATTTCTATTATGTCTGTCTGTCTCAGTCAATCAGTCAGAATCTCTCTCTCTCTCTCTCTCTCTCTCTCTCTCTCTCTCTCTCTCTCTCTCTCTCTCTCT
>JACEEZ010011463.1:320000-342500 GCA_016584305.1 Chionoecetes opilio
TCACCCCTCACCCCACACCCATTACCCATCACCCCACCATTCACTCACCCATTACCCATCACCCTACATCAAGGTTTCCTCAATTCTCGCAACCCACTTTTTTTTTCACAATTATCGCTAATAGGCTGCTAAAAAAAAAAAAAAAAAAAGTGATCGAATAATCTCATAAGTGGGCTTATGACCTTCCCCTGGTCAACCCGGTTCCAAAAATGTGCCATATGAGGTGATTGCGCCACGGGGGACGGAACCTATACCACACACACACACACACACACACAGACAGACAGACAGACAGACAGACAGACAGACAGACAGACACACTTTCGCTTATATTATTATAGATTAGCTAGTGGACAAGGATACTAAACAGGTCATATCTGTAAAATATTGCTTATAGTCATTAAAAAGCGTCTAATGGTAGCCAATTTGCAATGGAAATTACGTTCTGGGACTCAAGGGGTTAAAATGCTCTTTCTAAATATTTTACTTACTGATGTTTAAAAAAATATATCAAGATTATCACCACATAAATTTCTTTTCTTGTTATTTCTAGCGGGAAAGGTGAGTGAGTCAATGCAAAAGAAAAATATAAAGTACACAAAATATTAAATATTAAGAAAATGTATTAAGTGTATTGACTCACTACCTTCATTATCGCCACACAACCATTACTGTTCCCTCCAAAAAATTACGCAAGAAACTGAGGTGATTACATGTAAATCCTAAATATTTAACATTACATATTCAAAAAAGTACGTGAAGCTTTAACCTCTTCACGCCCAGATCTTTCCTTTGCTATACAAAAGTGTATGTTGTTGAGCCATAAAAGTACGAAAAGGAACTGAATATACCAAATTAGTTAGTCGACAAGGATACTAAACAGGTCACATGTATAAAATATTACTTATATTCACTAAAAATTGTCTAATGGTAGCGAAATTATAATGGAAATTACGCTCTGGGTCTCAAGGGGTTAAGAGTAAAACAACGCTGCTTAAACCCTGCCATGAGTCAGGCTTCCAAGACCTTCCTTAAAACCGAGTGGAAAGTCACATGCTTACGCTTGGATAATTGCCCCATTAACCTTAACAACATCTCCATCAAGGTCATTACCTGGAATGGGTCGCGCCACCAAGACGATCACTGTCAGGGCCAAGATTATATCCATACTTCCTCCTCGCTGGGCCGTTTCTTACTATATGCTAACTACGCTGTTGCATAGGGCCCACGAAGCCACCAAGGGGCCCTCAAGCTGTCATTATTGACTTTTTTTTTTAAGAATCTAGTCTCTTTTCCTATTAAAAGTACACCAGATTGATGCATTTAGATATTCAAGGAAGGCCCCGGACCGTATTTGAGGGCTTGGAATCCCCTCACCATAGTTTTACAATATAGTGCCCCCAAACAGCATTTCGCATAGGGGCCCCAAAAGGCTAGAAACGGCACTGCTTCCTCGGATCGTCATTACCACCTGGCCCTCCACCTTACTGCTCGCTAAGGGGACTCGCATCGCTGTCTGGGAAACGGCCGCCCAGAGAATAATTACGCCAGTCTTGTACGAGTGCCCTTCAAGATTATAAAGAAATACTGAAATCCGCTGTACCGAAAGTTCTTACGGCTAGTAATCAGGGTAGAACACGTAACGGATTCAACCTGAAAAGCGTAATTTAAAAAGGAAATAGGGAAAACCTGGGAAATAGGGAAAAACTGGTTCACAAATAGGGTGGTAAGTGATTGGAATGGACTCAGTAGACAAGTAGTTAGTGCGGAGCCATTATGGATCTTTAAAAGGTGGCTGGATAAATTCATGGATGGGTATGAAAGGTGGAGGCAGGTAGTGTTACGTAACAGGAACTACCTCGTGTAGGTCTCGCGGCCTCTTGTAGCTTCCTTATTTTCTTGTGTTCTTATGTTATCGCTAATTGAGCTATATGTCTGAGCCATGATTTCAGGAAAAGTTAGAAAATTGAATATCCGACCAGGTTTTGAATTCGATGTTCCACGAAAGCATTCTGTAATTGTATGACATTTATTTTCTTTGTGAGAGCGACTCGTAATTACACGCATATTTTCTTCTTGATCCAAAACTTAACCATTGCAACATCTTAACTTTTTTTTCATTAATGTTCATTCCTCAACTATAATAACGTTGTGGAAAGATGCGGTCCTTCCATAACTACGATCATTCTTTTTGGATTTGTTAGGTACACGTACATGATTTTCTATTAATATATCCACAGTGTCCCTTATGACCCCACGCTGAGCCATAAGGGCGGCATATTCCCCATCTCTATGCGAGTATGTGGTTTCCAAGTGAAGACGCTTGGCTGTAGCTCCGAAACTAACCATAGGATTTTCTTGAATATCCCTCATTGTGATTCCCTCACAAAGTTACCATTGTAATTCCAGGAAACCTAACCTACCCTAACCGTAACCTAACCTAACCTAACCTGACGTGTTCAAAAGTAAACGCCACATACTGCTTCCAGAAAACGGGTATATGCAACCAGGCAGCGGATTAGGACCTTCAGAGCTGCACGCGTCCCATTGTCTACACCTGCACACACACCCTCAGCCAAGTGATGCCTCAACAAGGGTAAGGGACACGGCAGGTGGCGAGCCTTATTAATGCAGGATTCAAGGCCAAGATAAAGGGATTTCAGGACCCTCAGCGAAAAACAAAGCATGGAATTATAGAGTCGAATTAAGTTTTAATATTCAAAATGCAACTAATTCATATGGTACATAAATAATAATGAAAAAATATATATCAGAACAAACTGTTAAGATGCTGATGGATGTGAATCAAAGAGCATAACAAGTATTGTCTTACCAATACTACATCAAGTGGATATAATATTGAGTTCTACTAAGAAGATTTACAGCAATACACACACACACACACACACACACACACACACACACACACACACACACACACACACACACACACACACAGACACACACACACACACACACACACACACACACACACACACACACACACAACACACACACACACACACACCTGCACCACCCACACACACACACGTATTTTGTCATATATATATTAATACATTTTTCAAGGCTGTACTCCAGCAGTAAAAAGCCTTCATCCACCCACTCCACCCACGTCGATGTGTGTCAGGCCAGCACCAATATCATCAAGTGGATAAAAGATTGAATTCCACTAAGAAGATTTACAGCAACACACACATTTTGTCATATATATATTACGTCATTCTCAAGGCTATAATCCGGCAGTTTAAAGCTTTCACCCACACGCTCCACCCACGTTGAGGACAGTCTATCAACGTCACTCCCACACAATGCACAGCAGGGGGAGGGAGTGACCGGGGGGACAACAGAGGAATGCACGCCTTAGAACACACACACGCACACACACACACACACGCCCCCCCACCACCCACACGACCCCCCCCCCCACACATATGCGCACACACACATACACACACATGAAACCCCCCCCACACACGATCTCCTACACACACACACGACACTCCCCACACACGAACCCCCTCCCCACACACACGCCCCCCCCCCACACACGACTCCCCTCCACACACACGAACCCTCCACACACACGACCCCCCCCACACACAAACCCCCCCACACACACGACCCCCCCCAACACACTTGAACACCCCCCACACACACTTGAACACCCCCCACACACACACATGAACACCCCCCTACACACGACCCCCCCCCAACACACTTGAACACCCCCCACACACACTTGAACACCCCCCACACACACACATGAACACCCCCTACACACGACCCCCCCACACACACACGCACCCCCCACACACACACGAATCCCCCCCACACACACACACCTCAGTCTTCCTATTCGCGCAAGGGCGGTGAGCGAGGATATCGTGACCAATAATATATTTTTCACAAGGGAGCAGCTGTCAATCTTGCGTAATGGATATGACAGCGTTTGTTATCGCTTCTGGAGTTGCCTTGAGGAAGCTTAACTTATAGTCAGACCTTTTATTTTATGCTATTTATAGGATATGACTTGAAGGTTGTAAAAGCACTGAAAAATACTAATACAAGAGCCATGTCTGATATGTCACAGGCGGTACTGAGGTTAGGAATGATTGATTTAATGCCAAAAAAGGGGAAAGTGCCAGACATATGGCACACTGAGGTTAGGAATGATTGATTTAATGCCAAAAAGAGGGAAAAGTGCCATACATCAGAGGTCATATGGCACACTGAGGTTAGGAATGGTTGATTTAATGCCAAAAAGAGGGAAAAGGGCCAGATACATCAGAGGTCATATGGCACACTGAGGTTACGAGTGAGTATTACGAGAGATAACACTTAAAAACACTGTGGTGAGTGTCTGAGTGAGTTCAGGGCTCGTGGAGAGGAAAGAACAGCAGGCTACACATAACAAAGCAGCGCACACGAGTCACGTCTTTCTTTAGTGGGGGTTGTCAGACATGCTCCTCCGTGAACATTCATTACTCACAGGGCCTCCTCCTCCTCCTCCTCCTCCTCCTCACAGGGCCCCCTCCTCCTCTCCTTCATCCCTGTCTCCTGCAGCGTGCTTTCCAAGGCTTCTTTCATTCCTTCTTTTCTTTCAAGCCTCAATCATGCTAGTTATATAAGAGAAAAAAATGTCTGTTGCCAAATGAAAATGATTAATGTTGACAGTTCTGCATACTAAAAAAAAAAAAAATAAGTAAAACAAACTTTAGAAATTGGAAGTGTTGGGAGGGGGGAGAGAGAGAGAGAGAGAGAGAGAGAGAGAGAGGAGAGAGAGAGAGAGAGAGAGAGAGAGAGAGAGAGAGAGAGAGAGAGAGAAGAGAGAGAGAGAGGAGAGAGAGAGGAGAGAGAGAGAGAGAGAGAGAGAGAGAGGAGAGAGAGAGGAGAGAGAGAGAGAGAGAAACACCACACAGAAATCAAAGGCATGTTAATTCTTACTCAGTTCAAAATACTAAAAAATGTGTCAGTAGATTTTTATTTTATTTTACGAGTAATTGGTAGCGAGTAGAGATAAAAAAAAATGTAACCAAAGGCGTTAGCTCATACTCACTTCAATCAGACTCTAAGGTCTTCTTACATTATTCCTGTTACTGAAAGATGAATCCTCCATTGAAATTGAATACACTGATAAATATGTCAAGAGGTTTTGCTGTTATTTTAGGAGTAAATGCTATAAATGTAGGTGGCTTCTTTTTGAAAATCTTATTCTCTCATAAATCTTCGCTTGCTTCATAAGATGCGATGCAGTGCTTCCAAGAGAGAGCGAGAGAGAGAGAGAGAGAGAGAGAGAGAGAGAGAGAGAGAGAGAGAGAGAGAGAGAGAGAGGAGGAGAGGAAGAGAGAGAAGAGAGAGGAGAGATGAGAGGAGAGAGAGAGAGAGAGAGAGAGGAGAGAGAGAGAGAGAGAGAGAGAGAGAGATGAAACACATGATTCAATATTTGGATACAATAAGGATACAACTTTCTAGACAAAACAAAAGCAATGCGTCCGCCCCACCGTCGGCAGCTCTTCTGTTCTCGTATCCTTGTTGAATACAGGTAGGAAGATCAAATGAACGGAAATGAAATACTTTAAAAACGTAGATTCTGAAAAGAGGCTAAACTGGAGTAATGTGTAATAATGTGTAATTGTTGTAATCTTTGATGTGATTGCTGTTGTTGTTGCTGTGGTTGTTATGGTGGTGGTTTTGTTAAAAAAGTGATATTGTTGTAGTTGGTGTTCGTTATTGTAGTTTTTGTTGTTGTTGTTGTTGTTATGGTGGTGGTGGTGACAGTGATGGTAGTTTTGTTAAGAAGTGATACTGTTGTAGTTGGTGTTCGTTATTGTAGTTTTTGTTGTTGTTGTTGTTGTTGTTATGGTGGTGGTGGTGACAGTGATGGTAGTTTTGTTAAGAAGTGATATTGTTGTAGTTGGTGTTAGTTATCGTTGTAGTTTTTGTTGCTTTAGAAAACGTAGATTCTGAAAAGAGGCGAAACTGGAATACTGTGAAAAGAGAAGCCGTCCAGGTGATGGATTTGGTGGGTACGGATTTGAGTAATGGAAAACGGAGGGCGTCCAACTCAGCAGGATTTAAGAAATTCACGAAGGGCTGCCACTAGAACACATTTCTTTGATTTCTGAATGAGGTAGAGCAAACTTTATTTAGTTCAATGCCTCATAAATATATATTGTTTCATATATCTACATGACACAACCCTCTAGATAACTATCCTCGCTTCTTCAATGACTTTCCAGTGTCACCCTCGATTCTCCATAATAAACACTGTCTATGTCCTATGTTGTGCTATGTCCTATGCTGTCCTATGTCCTATGACTATGTCCTATGCTGTCCTATGTTGTCCTATGTCTATGTTCTATGCTGTCCTATACCTATGTCCTATGTTGTCCTATGTCTATGTTCTATGCTGTCCTATACCTATGTCCTATGCTGTCCTATGTCCTATGACTATGTCCTATGTCCTATGCTGTCCTGTCTATGTTCTATGCTGTCCTATACCTATGTCCTATGGTAAAACTAGAAACTCTCATCTCATCTTTGATTTTTTCCCTCGGTTTCTATAGGGAATTACATGTCCTGTGTCGTCACCGTCAATTTTTCTCCTTCCAAATTATTTACAGGTGTCTAATCCACCCTTGTATGGATTATGACTCGTATGTAAATGGGGGATCCACTCATGAAGCCAGTTAACCCCTTTAAGCCTTCACTCTCTCCTTTCCTATATCAAATTGTCTGATGTTAGCCATAAAATGACGAAAAGTATCATAATATAGACCAAATTAGCTAGTGGACAATGATAGAATACATTTGATATCTATAAAATAGTCTATATTCATTGAAAAATAAATATACTATAATATAATATAATATAATAAACAAAATATAACGTCGCCAAATTACAATGGAAATATACGTTCTGGGCCTCAAGGGGTTAGATACCGTGGAATCAATACATTTCGTACCAACAACTTCCCTCCTCAAACTGACTCAGATCAATCTCTCAAGCACCACTGAAAGGTTGCTCTATTTGGTATCTCCTATGTTCAATTATATATTCATGGTAAATGTTTCTCAGAACATGCTAACAGAAGTACTTGCCCCCTCCCGCGGCCTCGCTACACATACTAAATACTCTCATCCATATTCTATCCATTTTACTGATGCAAGAGTTACTTCTCAGTATGGTTAACCAGTCAGTATCTTCACTCTGTCATCCATTTCACTTTGTTACTTGTAAACTTGTGGAACTCTGCCCGATTCTGTCTTTCTACCTAACTGTGATTTGACTCTTCCCGAACAAAATTGACCAACCCTCTCGACAATCTTTTCCTAGCCACTTTACTGGGACTGGTAAATCATACAAATCTGTAGCAATGCTAACATTCCTAGTATATATATAGCACATGGCGACTACAGTGTTATTGACGGTAGTACTGCAATTTAAAGTTAAAAATGTGCACCAGCCTAGGGACAGGTGTAAAACTATACATATTACAATATGTATAGTTTTACACCCGTCCCCAGGCCAGTGCACACTTTCTAACCTTAAATTACAGTACTGGAAGACTCACTTTTTGCACGATCACCTTTCTTGTGTCCTATGTCTTCCTATACAGGTTGAACATGGAAATCGCGGACCTTCCACACTAATGCCAGTCCTTCTCCTGATGGTTCCTCACATGCGTTGCAGTAGCCCTCGTGGAAACTAGGAACCAAATTCTGACCTGGCTGCCGAATCATGTGCTTGAGCTCCCTGATTTTCTGGCCTTCTTGTTACGGTTCAACACCCTTCCAAAGGAAATCTTAACGGGGCCCATGAAGAACCCTTTCCTCACGGCACCGCAATCAGCATTACCAAAAGCGAAGCTCTTTATAGGTTGGCGTGGCTGAGGTGTACTTCGGAGGCTGTGCTTCTGCTGACTGCTGATGATGATGATGAGTGTGCTGGTAGTGGGCTGGACGCGGCTCAGCAGCTCAGACTAACGGAAACAGTGGCTCCAGCCTTCTGCCTCCTGCCGATCAACCTAGCACCTGAAGTATGCCTCCGCTCCCGCACCTTCGTCAAGTTCAACTTCTAACGTAGATTAGCGGCGGCCAATAATATACATCTCCTTCATGGCATTTGTTATCAAATGCACATCTCGTGATGTTTGGGTCAGCTTGAAATTGTACAAATCCGTGGACTCCATCTCTTCTCCTAAGTGTGATTGAGGTTGTAGCCGATCAAGGATGTAACAACCTGGCCGCAAAGTCTCCCGCTGGCGGATTGGCGTTACTTTGTTTCTGGCCAAGGCTGATATGTCCCTTATATGACAAGTCCCTTAATATGTAAAAAAAAAGTACGAAAAGTGATTAGTGTTTCCACAGGCGATAAAGACGACCTCCTGTCTGTATTAAAATGAAGAAAAAAAACACGATATGGAAAAAAAATCATTCCGTGTTTGCAGCATTTACGTTCACAGGAGGTATGTACGCATTATACTTGTATTAATTGATGATATTTGTGTTATGAGATGCATGTTTAATATGAAAAAGTTTGTTACGCTTCGGATGGCTGGCTTTTTGCAGAGGATGGAGGCTTCTGAGAATATACCTAATGATGCGTCGGTAGTTATTGATACCAAAGTTTGATTTATGATAATATTATATAATACAAACACACGAAGGCAGGAAGATGGTGCATACTGTCGACGAGTACTTCTTACATGTCCGTATTTCCTTTTTTTCATCGTGAGCGCTGCAAATAATCAAGTTCTTATATTAAAGACTTCAAATAAGCTCTAATTAAAATTTCGAGTAGGCAGCGTACCGGTTGATTAAAAGGAAAGGAAATAAGACAAGAATTACTACCTTTACCATAATTTCCTAAGTTTCTGCCTCTCCCAGCGAACCACACATCCTTGTCATGACAGCCCACCTCCACACCAACCCTTTACTTACAACACAAACAGAACATGGGAACAGGCAGACTTTTCACTGGTTAACCCCTTGAGACCCAGTACGTAATTTCCATTGTAATTAGGGTACCATTATACGATTTTTAGTGACTATAAGCAATATTTTATAGCTATGACCTGTTTAGTATCCTTGTCCCTTAACTAATGTGGTATATTTAGTAACTTTTCGTAATTTTTTGGTTAACAACAGAGGATTTTATGTAGCAAAGGAAAGATCTGAGCGTGAAGAGGTTAAGTCTGTGGGGTGGGGGAGGTTGTGGTATGTGTTTGGTGGGCAAGGGAAGAGGGTAAGTGTGGGATTGTGTGGGGGCGGGAACAGGCAGACTTTTCACTGGTTAAGTATGTGGGGTGGAGGAGGTTGTGGTATGTGTCTGTAAAAAAAAGGTTAGAGTGGTAGGGAGAGGGGATTAAAATAGGGTTAGAGGGAAGGAAGGGGGGTTTTTAAAGAAGGGTTAGAGAGGGAGAGGGGTTTTAATTGGGGTTAAGGGGGAGGGGTAGGGGTTAAAAAGAGGGGGTTAAGGTAGAGGAGGTGGGGTTAAAAATAGGGTTAGTGGGTAGGGGGAGGGGTTTAAAGGGGGTAGGGGTAGTAGTGTGATCCCCCCCTGACCTCTTGACCTCTTATCATGTCTGGCTAAGGTAATGAGGTCATATGTTAAAGGTTAAATTGGGGTCAGGTCAAATTGTGTTTCAGGTAAGGGAGGAGGGTAAGTGTGGGATTGTGTGGGGGAGAGAGAGGGTGAGTGAGGTCTAAAGGTATGTGTTTGTGGGTCGACTAGTTTCCTTTGATGTCATGACCTTGAGAAACGCAATGGATTTAGCTCATGACTGATACTTGATTGAATGCACAACGCAAAGCAGATCCATAGAAAAAGTAGCAGACCAATGACACACACACACACACACACACACACAACACACACACACACACACACACACACACACACACACATAGTACGTATACCCATATGGTTTGCAAAGCACGACATCTCTGAATAAGACCCCATTGGTATAGGCACGCGTATATTATTTTGTCTTGGTGCAGTAGCGGCAAAGGGAATAGAGGGTGTAAACTTTGTGCATAGGGGACCAGTGGACGAGGTAGGGGAGCCAGGAATGAAGCAGATGTGACGCTGTACATGGAAACGGATGAAAAAAAAATCCTGAGAGAAAGAGAGCGAGAAAAAAAAAGAAAGAGAGAGAGAGAGAGAGGAGAGAGAGAGAGAGAGAGAGAGGAGAGAGAGAGAGAGAGAGAGAGAGAGAGAGAGAGAGAGAGAGAGAGAGAGAGAGAGAGAGAGAGAGAGAGAGAGAGAGAGAGATACTTATAGTGGAAGGCTAAGAATAAGAGAATAAGAAAAAAGAAGATGATGATAGATATGAAAGATGAGGAACGAGAGTGATACGACAAGAAAGCGATATAACGAACTGAAGTGTCAGCTGTGGAAGGAGAGAGAGAGAGAGAGAGAGAAGAGAGAGAGAGAGAGAGAGAGAGAGAGAGAGAGAGAGAGAGGGGAGAGAGAGAGAGAGAGAGAGAGAGGAGAGAGAGAGAGAGAGGAGAGAGAGAGAGAGAGATAACATAAGGGAAGGCAGAATAAGCAAGAGGACAAGAAGAGATGACAGATAGAAAATGAGGAGCCGAGAGGATTAGGACATAAAGCGATAACGATGTCAGCTGAAGGAGAGAGAGAGAGAGAGAGGGAGAGAGAGAGGGAGAGAGAGAAGAGAGAAGAGAGAGAGAGAGAGAGAGAGGAGAGAGAGAGAGAGAGAGAAAAAATAGAATACAACGTGGTCACAATGAAACATGAATCACGTAAGACACAAGTATAAAAGAGAGGGGAGAGGAGCGCCAGCAACGAGTGTATTGGAATTTATGAGAGGACCCCATCAGAGAGGGGTTATGAAGAGTTATAGAATACGATGGAGAGAACGCCGAGAGCCAAGACAAAGAGAGTGAGGTCAGTAGAAATCTCATACCAATGCGTATCACACTCCTCATCACACTTAACAAGTGTATGAAAATCGCGGGCTATGCCTTGAGCGCAGTCAATCATTTATTGGCAACTTTTATCGCTGGCTTTCCTCCCCTCCCATCAGCAAGGTGGTTTATGAAAGCTTCCATCATACATCGACTGGAAACTGCCGCCAGCCAAACCCAAGGCCATCGTGACGCGTCCATTAGTCTCTTCACCAGATGGCGTTGCGTCTGCGTCTCTCTCTTCTCAAGGTGCTGTATTGAGGAACGCGGTTTATGCCCTAGCGCAGCGCCTCTTCCTATGCTATGCTGTTTATTAACCCCTTCAAGCCCAGATCTTTCCTTTGCTGTATAAAATCATCTGTTGTTAGCCATAAAATTACGAAAAGTAACTTAATATACCAAATTAACTTGTGGACAAGGATACTAAGCAGGTCATATCTATTAAAATATTGCTTATATTAATTAAAATTGTCTAATGGTATCCAAATTACAATAGAAACTAGGGGGGGTGGGCACTCAGTAGAGCGCATACCTCCGCCCGAATATAAAAAAGTAAAAAAAAAGAAAAAAAAAAAGTAAATAAATAATCATATTATAATATATGACCAGATGAGCGATACCTCGCCGAATATTGTCATCAATGGTTGCCATGGAAAGTGTCAATATTGTTATCAAATAAATGTTGTTTTAACCAAATAGACTTGTATACCGAGTTTAGTCAATTATTCGTAACTTTTCGAGAAATCCTGTACACTACAGAAGATCAAGAAGACAGACAGATCGGGTGAAAACATAACCCTCCAATTCGTTGGCGAGGTAATTACGTTGGGCTCAAGGGATAAAGGGTGTATCACTTTCACCATCGCCCTGTCAAGAAGTATAGCAGACTCCTACTACATGTCGGCATGAATATCCTTTAATATAGGGAATGCCTGTCTAAGAGCTCTTATTAGTTTCTTCATTCTTCTTATTTTAGTATTTCTAAGTAGATGGCAGACGACACGAAAGTCTTGCAGACAGGAACTACTCGTGTAGGTCTCAGCCTTAAGCTCCTTATTCTTACTTCTTACGTCTATTTCTATGTTCTGAATGAAAGAGACAACTAACTTCTTCTCCATCTGCTTGACTTTATATGAATAAGTGCAGAAAAATTCCACTTATCAAAAAAGTTGGCCTGATGAGATAGTGGATGCAAATTTGAATAATAAAAAAGAATGATGGAGAAAGTGATAAAAAAGTAAGAAGTAAAGGAAAAATACCCGATACGGATGATATAAGCAAAATTAGAACAAAATATATATGCAAAGAAATGGATGGATGATCTAAAGTCCTGATAGAATACAGGACGGCAGGATAACAAAAACAGAAGGCAAGAGAAATATCAAATGAATATTGTATCAAATGGCGCAAGTCCTGAAAAGATTAAATATGTGGCATGATGCAATGATACTATTGAAGTTGACAGTGGACGACATGAAAGAAGAAAACGAAGAAGAAAAATACAGTAATTCGCGCAAGACAGCAGGAACACACTCAAGCAGGTCAGGTCAGTAGGGAAGCTTACGATTTGACCTCTATAAGATTTGACCCAGGTTGTCTTGAAGCTTGAAGTCATTGTGTAGAGCTTTTTCTAGCCTGCATAATGACCTTAAAGCTTCAATTCAAACCTTGGTCAAGTCTGGAGGTCAAATTGTGAGCTTCCATTTGACCTCTATAAGACTTGACCCAGGTTGTCTTGAAGCTTGAGGTCATTGTGTAGAGCTTTTTCTAGCCTGCATAATGACCTCTAAGCTTCAATTCAAACCTGGGTCAAGTCTGGAGGTCAAATTGTGAGCTTCCCTACTGGTCTGAAAATTCTATAATTCGTGCAAGAGTATATTTCCCAGATATACACAGTGGCAGAGCTCTTCATTATACGTAAGCAAGACTAGTTATAAGACAAATTGATACAGCAAGCAAGGTGGCAAGAGTTTCACTTAATCTTGTTGAGTGATGACGCAATGCTTCTTCCAATCTCATTTGCATAATCTCCTTGACGATTTGGAAATTAAATTCAGATTAGCACGAGAGGAGATTACGAGGAAACATTATTAAAAGCAACACAAGACCACACTGAGTATCCGATTATATCATTCCAGACGTATTAGTTTTAAGTTGCTCAGATGAATCCTCGTGGACCTAAATCAACTTTGTCACATAACATGGTAGTAATAAACCCTTTGTTGATACATTTGTTTGTAGTTTTTGATATGTGTTTAATTTTGTAATGTTTGTAATTTGTGATTGTTTGTAAAGTGTATAATTCTTTGTTTGTAAATTAATCCCTTGCTTCTCACAATCCCACCTGTACTGTTGACTTTCATGGCCAGGAAGTTTTATTTTCCCTCAATTTCCTGTTCGTTAGTTAAATTTTCCCTCTATTTCCTGTTCGTAAGTTCTATTTTCCCTCTATTTCCTGTTCGTAAGTTCTATTTTTCCTCTATTTCCTGTTCGTAAGTTTTATTTTCTCTCTATTTCCTGTTCATAAGTTCTATTTTCCCTCTATTTCCTGTTCGTAAGTTCTATTTTCCCTCTATTTCCTGTTCGTAAGTTCTATTTTTCCTCTATTTCCTGTTCGTAAGTTTTATTTTCTCTCTATTTCCTGTTCATAAGTTCTATTTTCCCTCTATTTCCTGTTCGTTAGTTAAATTTTCCCTCTATTTCCTGTTCGTAAGTCAAATTTAACTCTATTTCCTGTTTGTAAGTTCTATTTTCCCGCTATTTCCTGTTCATAAGCTTTATTTTCCCTCTATTTCCTGTTCGTAAGTTCTATTTTCCCTCTATTTCCTGTTCGTAAGTCAAATTTAACTCTATTTCCTGTTCGTAAGTTCTATTTTCCCTCTATTTCCTGTTCGTAAGTTCTATTTTCCCTCTATTTCCTGTTCGTAAGTCAAATTTAACTCTATTTCCTGTTCGTAAGTTCTATTTTCCCTCTATTTCCTGTTCGTAAGTTCTATTTTTCCTCTATTTCCTTTTCGTAAGTTCTATTTTCCCTCTATTTCCTGTTCGTAAGTTTTCTTTTCCCCCTATTTCCTGTTCGTAAGTTTTATTTGCCCTCTATTTCCTGTTCGTAAGTTTTATTTTCCCTCTATTTCCTGTTCGTAAGTTTTATTTTCCCTCTATTTCCTGTTCGTAAGTTTTATTTGCCCTCTATTTCCTGTTCGTAAGTTTTATTTTCCCTCTATTTCCTGTTCGTAAGTTCTATTTTCCCTCTATTTCCTGTTCGTAAGTTCTATTTTCCCTCTATTTCCTGTTCGTAAGTTCTATTTTCCCTCTATTTCCTGTTCGTAAGTTTTATTTTCCCTCTATTTCCTGTTCGTAAGTTTTATTTGCCCTCTATTTCCTGTTCGTAAGTTATATTTTTCCTCTATTTCCTGTTCATAAGTTCTATTTTCCCTCTATTTCCTGTTCGTAAGTTCTATTTTTCCTTCTATTTCCTGTTCGTAAGTCAAATTTAACTATTTCCTGTTCGTAAGTTCTATTTTCCCTCTATTTCCTGTTCGTAAGTTCTATTTTCCCTCTATTTCCTGTTCGTAAGTTCTATTTTCCCTCTATTTCCTGTTCGTAAGTCAAATTTAACTCTATTTCCTGTTCGTAAGTTCTATTTTCCCTCTATTTTCTGTTCGTAAGTTCCATTTTCCCTCTATTTCCTGTTCGTAAGTCAAATTTAACTCTATTTCCTGTTCGTAAGTTCTATTTTCCCTCTATTTCCTGTTCGTAAGTTCTATTTTCCCTCTATTTCCTGTTCGTAAGTTACATTTTCCCTCTATTTCCGGTTCGTAAGTCAAATTTAACTCTATTTCCTGTTCGTAAGTTCTATTTTCCGTCTATTTCCTGTTCGTTAATAGATACACTCGTTCTCCTCAACCTACGTAATTATCGCCATAACTTCTGGTACATATAGTAATCAGGACATGAACTCTTCTCTTTAACTCTTAACACTCTTCTCTTTAAGGCCTCTCTCATTAACTGTTCCCAAGGCTATTAGGATGCACATGAATTTCCGGCAACATCTGTAGAGGACAAATGATCATCGTAACTCAAAGAAAGTGTGACAAATTCGTCCCGGGAATGGTAATGTCATCGAATTATTGGCCATGTCGATGAATGAATCTGAAGCCACGTCTGTTAGCCATGACCATAATTACCATGTGAATCCGAACTGTCCCTTATAAGTTATACCATTTCTCTTTAAACTGAACTAGCTATTTAATCACTAACAATGCCGTAGCTATTCATTAAGGCGTCTGAGAGCATTATATGACTTGGAAAAAGTGCAGCATTTCTCGAAAACTTCACGCCCAGATTTTTCCTTTGCTATAAAAAATCGTATGTTGTTAGCCATAAAATTACGAAAAGTAACTTAATATGCCAAATTAGTTAGTCGACATGGATTCTAAAAAGGTCATATCTATAAAATATTGCTTATATTCACTAAAAATCGTGTAATGGTACCCAAATTACAATTACGTTCTGGGTCTCAAGGGGTTAAGACTTTACATGATCCCTCAACAACCTTTCGCAAGGTGGACGCAACAGACGGGAAGGACGCCAAGGCAGGTTTAGAGGACATGATACAGAGAGGGGATCCAAAGGAAGGAAGGAAGGAAGGTCGATAATTGCTTAGCGGACCAGGCAAGGACGTGACATTGATAGATGGGAGGCTTGGCTTGGCGGCGACCAGAGACTATTAAGCATACAGGATGAAAAATTAATGTATGGAAATAAAGTTGACATTGTATCCATCACTTTTTTTTTTTTTTTTTTACATCACAAAGGACTGGCCAGGAACCAAAAAAAAGGTAACAAAACTGTATAGAAGGTCTGGTTTCCGTCATTAGTCAACAGTTACATGGCATGAATAATGTATGAGGTGAATACTCTCAGCAGTACTATACATTATGCATGATATTAAGGGGTTATATATCTTCCTTTCCAAGATATATTTTTCTTTTTCTATGGTGGGCTATTATTACTGTGGGTGATATAAAGGACAATATAGAATATGCTCATATGACCCACAACTAATAGGATCAAAATTATATTGTTGGTGTTAAAAGTTCGTAATTTAATAACCATCTAGTAGTTTTACTTTATGGCGTAATATGTAGTGTTGCTGATGTTGCTGTATGTCTGTGTTGTGTTGTGGTGTGTGTTGTGTTGTGTGTGTGTGTGTGTGTGCTGTGTGTGTGGTATGTGGTTGTGTGTGTGTGTGGTGTGTGTGTGTGTGTGTGTGTGTGTGTGTGTGGTGTGTTGTGTGTGTTGTGTGTGTTGTGTGTTGTGTGTGTGTGTTGTGTGTGGTGTGGTGTGTGTGTGTGTGTGTGTGTGTGTGTGTGTGTGTGTGTGTGTGTGTGTGTGTGTGTGTGTGTGTGTGTGTGTGTGTGTGTGTTGTGTGTGTGTGTGTGTGTGTGTGTGTGTGTGTGGTGTGTGTGTGTGTGTGTGTGTGTGTGTGTGTGTGTGTGTGTGTGTGTGTGTGTGTGTGTGTTGTGTGTGGTGTGTGTTGTGTGTGTGTGTGTGGTTGTGTGTGTGTGTGTGTGTGTGGTGTGTGTGGTGTGTTGTGTGTGTGTGTGTGTGTGTGGTGTGTGTGTGTGTGTGTGTGTGGTGTGTGTGTGTGTGTGTGGTGTGTGTGTGTGTGTGGGTGTGTGTGTTGTGTGTGTGTGTGTGTGTGTGTGTGTGTGTGTGTGTGTGTGTGTTGTGTGTGTGTGTTGTGTGTGTGTGTGTGTGGTGTGTGTGTGTGTGTGTGTGTGTGTGTGTGGTGTGTTGTGTGTGTGTGTGTGTGTGTGGTGTGTGTGTGTGGTTGTGTGTGTGTGTGTGTGTGTGTGTGTGTGGTTGTGTGTGTGTGTGTGTGTGTGTGTGTGTGTGTGTGTGTGTGTGTGTGTGTGTGTGTGTGTGTGTGTGTGTGTGTGTGTGGTGTGTGTGTGTGTGTGTGTGTGTGTGTGTGTGTGTGTGTGTGTGTGTGTGTGTGTGTGTGTGTGTGTGTGTGTGTGTGTGTGTGTGTGTGTGTGTGTGTGTGTGTGTGTGTGTGTGTGTGTGTGTGTGTGTGTGTGTGTGTGTGTGTGTGTGTGTGTGTGTGTGAATAGAATAGAATAGAATTTAGAATAGAATATAATTTATTATTGCTCAGACTTTATAAATAAAGTATGGAGCACAGCTCCTACAAGATACAATACATTTGGCAGGACATTTCAAACGATACCAATGAGATAAGTGTGCATACATGCACATACAGATAAGTACTACGTAAACTAAAAGTTAGGAGGAATCCAATTGTCAATTTCCAAAACTAAGTGACACATAGAAAAATATAAATAAAGATAACTAATAATCAGATATACTTGTTAGTTTATCTAAACATGCTCAAAATTGATCTGATGAATAATGACAAGTTCTTCAAAACATTCACACTGGTACTTTGCATTAACGCAACATACTTAAAATGCGTTGGCCTAATTGTGTAGTATTTCTGGATATACATATCCCGCAGCCTTACAATTTCCTCGTTAGTACATTCGAATAGGACATGAAATTCATCTCCTACAACATTAGCAATACACTTGCTACAGAGACGATCTTCTCTGTTTACACCTGTGTATCTACCAACATTTATTGGTAGTCTATTGTTGCTTGTTCTGAATCTAGTTACCTGGATGCGAATACTTTTCGGTAGTTTGACGAGGTACACCTCCATACCATAAATCTGCTTAAATATATTGTAGTTACTGCATAACGATTTTGTTGATAAATTATGATGCCAGGTAGTAATCCACTGATCCTTTAATCTCACTTCAACTGCTTTCTTAAACCATGTAGTGTTGGGCACATTTTGTGATAACCACATCCCTGACATACCACACTCATTACATATATTTCTTAATGCAGGCAACCCATGGAGAAGTGTTATAACCCTAACATATCCAAATGCAACAAACATTGATACATTATATAGCATAAATTAGTGTTTTTACCTGAAATTAGCCGAGACCGTAACCTAACATTCTGCACTTTATATGAATTTCCAGTGGGTACACTCCAAGTTCACCATATACCATATCATTGCTAGCGTTTTTTATGAACACACAACATCTGTTTTAAGAATTTTAAGTGTAATATCTCTAGCTCTCTAATCCTATAGTCTCCCCAAATCTCAGCTGCATAGGTCAGTACTGGTAACACCATGGTATTAAATAATTCCAACTGCATATCAACTGGCAAGTCAAACTTTCTACATTTACCTATTAGTGAATACATTGCTCTTGTAGCTTGTTCTTTCAAATCTAGCTCTCCTTTACGGAACTGCCATTGTAATTAAATAATACACCAAGATACTTGTAATCTTCTACCACCTCAACTTTTTCATAACCAAATTCAAATTTATAATTACTTAGATGAGTTTTTCCCCTACTGAACACCACTATTTTTGTTTTGTTACAATTAATCTTTAATTTCCACTCATTACAGTAAGTATACAATGCTATCAGAGCCTGCCCTTCATTCCTTCCTCACTGTCACATAATATAATTGTATCATCTGCGTACATTATAACAAAAAAGTTTCAAATAGGAGTTTATCAAATCATGACCAAAATCTAGAAAATTGCAGTTATATTCAAGTAATTTCTTTCAATATCATTAATGTAAAAAGCGAAAAGCAGGGGCGACAAATTTTCCCCTTGCCTTACTCCCATGTTGCATACAAATGTATCAGACATCTCTTGGTTTAACATTACACAAGACCTGATGTTACTATACATTTCTGATTACATTAAGTATTTTCCCATTCACTTTCTCCCTCACTAGCTTGTACCAAAAACCCTCACGCCACACCATATCAAAGGCTTTCTTTGTAGTCTACGAATAACAAAAAAGCTTCTTTTTTCTCCAGTTGAACAATCAATTACGCATTTAAGCAAAAAATATATGGTCTAAAGTAGAGTACTCATGCCTAAAACCAGCTTGTGTTTCATTAATAATATTGCTAGTATCAGAATATTTAGTTAGTCTATCATTGAGTATAGAGGTGAACAGTTTACCCAGGCAGCTAAGCAGGGTGATGCCCCGGTAAATTATTGGCGTCTTGAATGTCTCCTTTGTTCTTATAGAGTGGCACTATCATACCAACCAGCCACTCAGATGGCATGATACCACTATCAAGTATCTTATTAAATAGCTTGACATATAGAGGGAAACAGAAGTGCTGAGTATTTTAATATATTCATTTAATATCATGTCAGTTGCTGGGGCTTTATCGTTCTTTAGTTTCTTAATGTTCTCTTCACCTCTTCCTCAGTTATGGGGTCATTAAGTATTGGTAAGGGGTCAGTGTTGTTATCATATCTGTGATTGTGTTTATTGCGATGTTAGAATTACTGTCATCACTGGCAAGCTGTTTAAAATGCTCATAAAAATTGTTTAGTGTAATGGGAATCTTACTGTTCTTTTTTTTACCATTTAGGATTTTCAGAATGCTTTAGGGTCATCAGCTTCTGTTTTTCTAAGTTCCTTTATTAAGTTTGTCCTTTCTTTGATTTTACTCTTTTTAATTCACCTTTGTATCTTTTGCTTTTCTCAATCATAGTATTAAAATTTACCCTATTCCTATGCAAATTGTACTTATGCCTGGCTTTGTGTTTCTTTTCTTACTTTCCACACTGATTATCATAGCCTCTAAGGTGGCATTATTATCCTTTTTTAGATATGTTTTCCTCTTATATGTGGAAAGGTTGTAAGTGCAGGCTCAATCAAAATTTGCTTTAGTTCCTGATAATATCATCAACAGATAATTCATCTATTTTTGCTATTATCCCATTTACCTTGCCTACATCAATGTTCCTTTCATACACACTCATTTCTCAGCTTTCATTTTCCTGGTTTCACACTTGCCTGGCTTACCTCTTGAGCATCATTTGTATTTACAGTGGCTACATTACCTGTACTATTGAATTTCAGTTGTGCATGTAGCCCACAGTGTACATCAGAGAATAATGCATCATAATCAAGTATTCTAAAAACTGCAACACACTGCATAACTAATGGGGAACCTAGAAAATAATCTATAGTTGTATCATGTGTTGTTGTAAATTTTCCCACAGCACAGTCCTCACCTAATCTACCATT
The DNA here is from genome assembly GCA_016584305.1 of Chionoecetes opilio. NCBI lineage: Eukaryota > Metazoa > Arthropoda > Malacostraca > Decapoda > Majidae > Chionoecetes > Chionoecetes opilio. The sequence goes on from JACEEZ010011463.1 coordinate 340,106, forward strand.
AAATATAAATACTTGATTATTTTTACAAACCTCCACCAATTTTCTGCCATAAGAATTCCTGTCTGGGGTTAGGTCCTGGTTAGCTCTGTCCTCAGCTATGCCAAGATCAGTTAGACTTGTGTAGGGAACACCAACAGACACATGATCATCACCACTAACAGAAAACATATGGAACATCAGGCATAGTTAGAGTATGAGCATTAAAATCACCACAAAGTATATGTGCATAATCATTGTTTGTGTAAGTTAGTAAAAAATCATCTAGTTCATCAAAATGTTGTACTTTGCCATACCTGATGTGAGGGAGGGATGTAAACACTGCTGATTACCAATTCCTGATCTAAACTTACACTCCTCCTCTCTATTATAATTGATAGTAAAGATTCATAGTTATTTCTTATCAGTCTCCACTTGAAGCAAAACATCCTTTTAATAGCAATAAGGATACCACCAGACTTGAATCTACTTAATTTGCATCTGTTCTTAAAGACAATGTCAAAACCAATATTGGCCATGCTCTCCTTCACATTATTCATGTCAGCATCATCGCATTTGTTTCACAAAAACAAAGAACATCATAGCTTTTTAAGTGGTTAACAAAATCTACTGATAAAAGCTTTGACTTGATACCACACACATTGAGAGATAGAACATCAATAAACAGTTGGTGGGATATATATGGCACAAGGTTAATATTGTATTGTGGTGTACATAGCACAGGGTTAGTATTGTTCAGTGTGAGTTCATTGTGATGGTTATACCTGACAAAGGGTTAGTATTGTTCAGTGTGAGTGTATTGTGTTGTGGATTACATGTCCAGGGTAAATATTCTTCACTGTGAGTGTAATATTGTTCATAGAAATGTGCTGTGCTCCAGCACAATCTAGAACCTGATCAATAGTCCAGTTTAAGTTTTTTCCAATCAGGAGAAGTAATACCTACTTTTTGTAGATCATCAGGATTATTATGACCACAGGCCTGCCACCACTAGTGAGCCAGGCCAGTATACTTCCCTCCCTTGTGGACACATTTTTCACTGCTCCTGTTCTTTAAACCAGACTCACATTTTGGCCCTTAGGGAGGTTAAGTCGTCATTTATGACACCTTCCTTTGCCTGTCTTGAGCTTTTTCTTGTTACTCATTATTTCATTTTTTTTCTTTCTATGACAAAATTCACAATCACTGGCCTACCTCCTTCTCTAGGCTTCTCCAACCGATGTGTAACTGATATTTCATCTGGTTGAGTTTCACACGATGTTGTCAGCAAGCTCAATGATCTTGGCTTCCAGCACTTCCTCAGACTCGTCCTCGTCCTCTACGAGCCCAGATATGCGTAAGTTGTCCCTCCGAGAGTACTGCTCTAGCTTGTCATTTTCGTACTTATTCAGAAGGCAGTACCGTTGCATTTCGTTAGCCCTGCTTTCCATCTTGTCAGTAAAGTCTTTGAGAGCAGTGGTTACAGCTGTAGACACAGCTACTGATATTATGTTTAGCCAGGCTGGGCAGAATCACAGCAGCTACCCCTTGCTGTTTTGTTTGAGCTGCTCCTGCTCTCCCTTCCTTCAATATTGCTGGATATATTCGCGAGCTCCTCATCTACCTTCGCCTTCACTAATTCTTCCATGTCTGAACCGACAGAGTGTGCCATAATCATAAACTGTGACGTGAGCTGGAACTACTTGTTTACTCCAGGAGTCTGAACCAGTATGCGAGTCTGTTTACCTTCAGTATCGACTGTGCAGGTGCCCCTTGAGTTCAGTGATCAGACCACCGAGCTCGTCAGGTGCTTATGACTTCCTTCAGTAGCAGTGGGCACTCCAGGGTGTAGAAATTATAACAAAAAATCCATCCAGATACGGAGCTGTCTCAGGCACGTCAGCTCAGCAGCGCCCTCTACCGTGTGTGTGTGTGTGTGTGTGTATTCATCTAGTTTATCTAGTTGTGTTTTACAGGCCCTGAGCCACACTCGTTTTTATAGCTACATTTTTAATTTGCTTCTTTAATTGGGCAGACTGTATCTTGCAACACATATATGAACATATATCAACGCATAGGAACTCCATTACCACAATGTGAGGAGTCGATCATAAAATCTCCAAATTGTAAGCAAGTGAGTTCCAATCGCGTCCCGGTTGTATTTTTAAATTTAACCTACCCATACCTTACCTAACCTACCAAACCAAACCTAACCTAACCTAACCTAACCTAATCTAAATTTAACCTACCCTTACCTTACCTAACCTACCAAACCTAACCTAACCTAACCTAACCTAATCTAAATTTAACCTACCCTTACCTTACCTAACCTACCAAACCTAACCTAACTTAATATACCCAACCTAAAATAACTTAAAATACCGTCTAGAGCGTGATGTTTGTTTGCTCCGAGTAACAG
>JACEEZ010011463.1:352500-355000 GCA_016584305.1 Chionoecetes opilio
TACTACTACTACTACCATTACTACTACTACTACTACTACTACTACTACTATTACTACTACTAATAGAACTACTACTACTACTACTACTACTACTACCATTACTACTACTACTACTACTACTACCATTACTACTACTACTACTACTACAACAACTACTGCTACTACTACTACTACTACTACAACAACAACAACAACTACTACTACTACTACTTCTACTACTACAACTACCATTACTACTACTGCCACTAATATAACAACAAAGCATAGCTACTAATGGAGTATATTCAACATTTTCAACAATTATATAAGAACTACATGTAATAGCAATAGACGTAATTAACATCAAATGGAAACAAACTAAATCCTCTAAAACGTTCCCGTACTTATTCTGACGTTCTGGTCCAGTGTGGAGGGGAAAAATGCCAAAAAAAGGGGGAGAAAAGTTTAGCAGCGTCGGGCAGGCAGCGGAAACATTGGTAGGCTTGTGGTTAATTACGAAGCCTGTTCTCTGAGGTTCACATATGCATGCAAAATAAATACAACTAATATAAAAGTTTGACTAGACCACCACACAATTTATGGGAACCTATTTTCATGAACCTCTAACATCAGCATTCGAACCTTTTAATATATATATGTATTCAAATTTGTCTGGTTCGGTAATCAGAAGGAAATTGAAGTATTTTAAGGAGAAAAAAATCGGGATATATTTATGGTATTCAGTTATGTACCTAGATTTCAATACTTCGTCTCATTGTTATTTTCTTCCCTACATTTGTGTGATGTAGGTAACTTCTTTCTGTTCTCTTCATTAAGCTTGGGATTCAGAAATAATGGAGAGGCAGCCTGAAGATCGTATCAAGACTTTACATTACTGGTCGAAAACAAAATTGTGCTTCCCCTCTTCCCTCTTTCCACTTCGCCCCAAGCTCTTGAGTAATGTGTCTCCAGGTAGGCGGTGTCGGGGAGGCATGACTAGTTCCTTGTTCCTTGCCTTACTAACTTCACACTGCAACAATTCCCGGCATGACAAATATGCAGCATGTCTTAAGTATTTCTCATCAGCCGTTCCAGTGACATGCTTTGTCGGCGGGTCATGGGCAGCTCAGCCTAACACATGAAAGGAAGTAAAGGCGTGTACTGTGAAATAGGTTGCCGCTGGATGAAGGTCATTAAGGTTTATGCAAAGTAGACTATGAGAACTGTGTTACCCACTCACTCCTGAACCAAGGTCTTTGAATCACCAGGGGGGGGGGGGGGGGGAGAAGAGAGAGAGAGAGAGAGAGAGAGAGAGAGAGAGAGAGAGAGAAGAGAGGAGAGAGAGGAGAGAGAGAGAGAGAGAGAGAGAGAGAGAGAGAGAGAGAGAGATGAGAGAGAGAGAGAGAGAGAGAGAGAGAGAGAGAGAGAGATCTTTCGGAGGTCTCTCTCTCTTTCTCTCTCTCCACCCCCCTGGTGATGCAAAGACCTTGGTCCAGGAGTGAGTGAGGTAACACGGTTCTCATAGTCTACTTTACATAAACCTTACCTGGGGATATATTATTCAGCAAGAAAAGCTCCCGTCGCTTTATAATTAAATGACGACAAAGCTTCACGTGCGTGGCATTGGATTTCATGAAGACCCTCACCCTCGATCACAGCTCAGCCGTCAAACTTCCCTCGCTGGGCTGCAGGGAACGTGATACCTTGACTTAATGAAACACCTGGATACCACACACCACTCGTCCTTACCCCCGGGATTATACTTTTTTTCCCTACGGACACAAAAGCCTCTCCATTTTATTAGGCAGCAATACAGCTAGACGAGGTGCGATCTTGAATATTTGCTTTTTTCTTATCACGCAGAATGAGACAATGAGACAATGATTGAAGGTGAATTTGACATTGTTTACATATCAACTCATCAAAAATAAAGCTACGTCAAGTTAAAGATTCATACGATCCATGCAATTTGTGAGGTGATAAAGTTCATGGAATAAAATTTATGATCCAGAAAGATGTGAGGTAGCAAAAGGCTCACTGAGAGGCAAATAGTACAAAGCCATCACATAGAAAACATGTAACGAGGAAAAGAACAGTTTAATTGGATGTCGCAGTGCTCTCTCTCTCTCTCTCTCTCTCTCTCTCTCTCTCTCTCTCTCTCTCTCTCTCTCTCTCTCTCTCTCTCTCTTCTCTCTCTCTCTCTCTACGTCTGTCTCTCTCTCTCTCTCTCCCTATGTCTGTCTCTGTCTCTCTATATATCTGTCTCTCTCTCTACGTCTGTCTCTCTCTCTCTATGTCTGTATCTCTCTATGACTGTCTCTCTCTGAATAAGTCTCTCTCTCTCTATGTCTGTTATTCTCTCTGCTGCTCTCTCTCTTTAATCTCTCTCTCTATTCTCTTATGTCTCTCTCTCTCTCTCTTTCTCTCTCTCTCCTCTCTCTCTCTCTCTCTCTCTCTCTCTCTCTCTCTCTCTCTCTCTCTTCTCTCTCTCTCTCTCTCTCTCTCTCTCCATACACTTTGC
>JACEEZ010011463.1:360000-365000 GCA_016584305.1 Chionoecetes opilio
TATATATATATATATATATATATATATATATATATATATATATATATATATATATATATATATATTATATAGCCACCTCGCTTCAACTTCGTTCATGGTCACTGGTGATGGAAGAGTGAGTGAGTGAGGGTAGGGCGTGAGTAGGTGAGGGCGTGGGTGGGTGTGTGAGTGAAGGCGTGGGTGGATTCGTGAATAAGTGAGTGAGTGAGGGGTGTGGGTGGGTGAAGGAGTGGGTGAAGGAGTGAGTGGGTTGGAGGGGTGTTGAAGAAAGTAGTGAGGGCGTGGATGGGTTAGTGAGTAAGAGAGGGAGTTTGTGGATGGGCGGGTAGGTGAATGATTGAGTGAGGGCGTGGCGTGGGTGGATGGGCGGGTAGGGGAATGAGAGTGAGCGAGATTTGACCCCATTAATTAACACCACCTTGTGACTTCATTAGCTTGGTAGAATTTCTGCCCAGCTGCCTGGGTGTGGACGTGGCATGGGGATTATCCCTTAACCTCCTCAGGTCAAGGAGATAAGTTAAGTGGCGTGGGATTGAAGGAAGATATTGTTGATGCCATCATGCATTTACCATGCAATACATAAAATTAATGCACTCTAATTTATGTGTATATATATATATATATATATATATATATATATATATATATATATATATGTATATATAATTGAATGCTTTACAATTGAATGCTTTGTAAGTCTAGAGTTTAGGAGGTAACTATGAAATGTATGTAGTATATAGAAATAAATGGGTAGAAGTTAGTGTGGTGTGTTGTATGTACCTGTAAAAGTATGTGTATATTAATCACAATGGAAAATTATTAGTAATTTTGTCAATTATTGATTTTCTTTACGAAAGAAAAATGTTTTTGGGTACGAAAAATAGTTCGAAATTACGGTACGGAAATTAATCGTACTAGTACGGTACGATACACATATTCAGGTACGGAACGGAATTACGGTACTGTATTTATCTGAGGTACTGAATTACGAAAAATATTATCGTACCGTACCGTACTACATGTCCTTAAATCCTTGGTCATGGAATTCTTATAGTTTTACCGCAGCTCCTGTTGGGGAGGCGTATAGAAGGGGAGGAAGGAGGCATCGGCTTGTTGTGTTTGTAGGTCACGAAGGCACTTGTAGATAAATAAAATATTCTTAACGAGGGTGTTTATCTGGTGAGTTTATGCATGAGCATTTTATCTTCTTAGTCTGTGAGCTATGAAAATATGGGAAATATATGAGTCGAGATAAAACGAGGAAAGAATGCGAACATTTCATTATTGAATTGAATGGGGGGGCGATGGGCGAGTGGTAAGCGCCTGCAAGTGGAGTGCTCGGTGTTCCGAGTTCGATTAAGAACACCCACATGCTGCTCATTAACTCTATCTTCAACAGCGAGTGCATCGGAGGACACAGGGGGGCGGCATGAGCCTCTCTCTAGTCACAGGCGCCACTATAACAATTTCTCCAGCGCCACCACGGGCGAGGGCCAAACATCACAGCCCTCAGATATACCTCCAGGGCCTACCATCCGAACCCTGGAAGTATATCTTTCGGCCTATAGGCGCTACAGGCCGAAATGTAATACAAAAATAGTTATTGGTTCACGTGTGTTCAGTTTTTGTATGTGATGGAAAACCCGACTTACTAAACAACTAACGACCTAGCTAAACTTCCCAGTTCCCATTCATTCCAATTACAAATATTCACATTTCTCCTTCATTTTAGTAAGCAGTCATTCATATTCGACAATCTTTACTAAATCAGTATTTTCTTCTCATTATTCAGTTAATATCGCCAGCAAAACAAACACTTGACGAGTGTAAACATCCACCTCAAACAATGACATGTAGCTTACGCGTGATAAAACTGAAATAATAAGTAATGTTCATTCATGTTCCCTGAAACACGTAACGGCAAGGGTGCGATTTCATTATCTGGCCTGGACACAATTGTTACGTCGACGGCACAACATGCAAGTGTCGCCTCATTGGTCATCACAGTCACGTGGTCTCGTTACTCACACATTGACAAAGGCGATTTATTTTTAATGCCTCCCAGCACATCAATCATTAACGTGTGTGTGTGTGTGTGTGTGTGTGTGTGGTGTGTTGTGTGTGTGTGTGTGTGTGTGTGTGTGTGTGTGTGTGTGGTGTGTGTGTGTGTGTGTGTGTGTGTGTGGGGAGAGAGAGAGAAGAGAGAGAGAGAGAGAGAGAGAGAGAGAGAGAGAGAGAGAGAGAGAGAGAGAGAGAGAGAGAGAGAGAGAGAGAGAGAGAGAGAGAGAGAGAGAGAGAGGAGAGAGAGAGAGAGAGAGAGAGAGAGAGAGAGGAGAGAGAGAGAGAGGGGAGAGAGAGAGAGAGAGAGAGAGAGAGAGAGAGAGAGAGAGAGAGAGAGAGAGAGAGAGAGAAAGAGAGAGATATGAAAGACTGCGACATAATTATGATTCTACATATGAATGTTTTCAAGGCACGAGCACTGCAATTACCAAAATAATTATATCTCTAATTAATATTACCACATTCACACTTGTTTCACAGGGAGATAATTACTCACGTGGCCGCTACATCACGCAACTCGTAACAAAATAAAATTCCTAAAATATTTTGACTGCGATTCAGGCACAAATAAGACGAACAACCTAGAAAAGCAACCGAGTGACTACATCATATAATAATAAGTGGTTAAATTTAGGTTAAGTTAAGGTTTTGAATTAGGTTTGATTTAGGTTTTGACAATTTCAACAAAGGCTAAACAGTATATGGCATGAAAATGTGATCAACACGTAAAAACAGCAGTGTGAAGAAGGATAATTGGACTAAAGACTACTGTATACTTTATTGGACATGTATTCACTCACTACAGGTGGTCATGTGCGTCATATTTAATAAGGAAATAGGGACAAACTGGTTCACAAATAGGGTGGTAAATGATTGTAATGAACTCAGTCGTCATGTAGTTAGTGCGGATTCATTAGGGATCTTTAAAAGGAGGCTGGATAAATTCATGGATGGGGATGAAAGGTGGATTGGATGTAGGTATAGTGTAAGTAACAGGAACTACTTCGTGTAGGTCTCGCGGCCTCTTGTAGCTCCCTTATTTTCTTATATTCTTACAATACTGACAAGGTCTTTCTTTTCAAGTAAGCTTTGAACCTTGAGCCTTATGCCTATACTAACTCAAGCAGACACCAAACACCAACACCATCAACACCATAAGTTATACTCCACTAGCAAATCTAACTTTACGAAAAGTATTTAATATTTAGCTTTACCTACGCAGATCAATAATTTTTTCTCGGGGTCTAAACTTCTGAAGTCAAGAAAAAACAAACTGCATATATTTACCCACTTATTCATTCGATTATAATTTAAAATCCTTACTTTATCAATCTGTTTCGCCGCATGATAATAATAATTGCCTTAACACATTAGGCTTATATTATAGTTTAAAATGGCGGCGTGAGAACTAACTAGGCTTTACCCTACTCATTGCTAATACATTCATTTCCTATTCCAGCAAACGCGGTAATTACAGGGGTATGAGTTAACAATTGTGTGAACATGAAGCACTGCGGTAATGAAACACACGGATACAGGATATATAGGGATGGCAAGAGTTACATTACAGCTTGTTATGTTGTCGCGTCAAAATTCAGGCAAACATCTCGCACATACTTTAAAGGCAGAATATTATCAAACTAATTTAACGCATGCCACAAAAAAAAAAAAAAAAAAAAAAAAAAAAAAAAAAAAAATAAATAAATAAATAAATAAATAAATAAAAAAAAAATCCCAGACAACTACCTAATAATGTTCCTGGATATGAAGTGGGTAGTAGGTATAAAGAAAATGTAGAGCTCGTTTATGACAATACGAAGACTCGATGGCCACGATAAGTAGTTGTTGTATTAAGAGTTTTTGTTTTAGTTGAGACAGCTACAGTAGGGTGGTGGGTGGGTGGTGTGGGTGGTGGTGTGGGTGGGTGTGGGTGTGGGTGGGTGGGGTGGGGTGGGTGTGGGTGGGGTGTGTGGGTGTGGGTGGGGTGTGGGTAGTGTGTGTGTGTGTGTGTGTGGTGTGTGTGTGTGGTGTGTGTGTGTGTGTGTGTGTGTGTGTGTGTGTGTGTGTGTGTGTGTGTGTGTGTGTGTGTTTGGACCCATGTCGTGAAAATCAGATGTGGTTTACGCCAGACCACGAAAGGTGTAAACAGGCTTAAAGTATAAAACCAAATTTATTCTTACAGACACATACACACACACTACCCGTGCGTTCCAGTGGTCTAGAATCTAGAGCGTGCCTGGCCCTTTCGTGATCGCGCGTTCAATACCCGATCGCTCTGGTGGATTTTTCAGTTACAAAATAAGTAATACAACCATTTTACTTAAACTTATTACGTATTATAACAAAAATATATATACCAACCACCAGTAGGATTCAAAGAGCATCGCAATATACCTTGTGACATTAAAATAAAAATAAAAGACCAGAGGAAGACGATCCTAATCAACAAACAGCACGTAATTAGTAACATTAGACTCACGGTAAATCATGGCAAATCCTGTATTGGAGCGGCGGCTAATTCACCTCGCGATGTTGTTGCGTCGTAACATATTCCATCAAGTCGAGATTGATTTGCTGTGATGAAGGAGGCGAGGAATATGAAATTAATGTGGAGGGAGGTACATGAGGAGCGGCAGCTGGTCTGATCTTCCTGCTGCACGGGAATTATAACATTATTACCCTCCACATTATGCTTCATAAATCATGCGTCTTGGAGCTGTTTCTCGCCACGTCGTTCATCTTCATCGCCTCGTTCGTCTTATGAACCGCCTGAGAACGCTTCCTTAAGTATTATAAAGGAAAAAAATAAGGTTTATGTGAGAAAATGTAGTTCAAGTCGAGCGAAATTATCAGTCAAGAAAGTGAGAATTACAGTCTTGTCGAGCTGAATCACGGCAGCGAATGTTTTATGGGTTTATTTTATTGTGTTTTAATGGACA
>JACEEZ010011463.1:367500-377500 GCA_016584305.1 Chionoecetes opilio
TATTTCCATTCCTATAAGCCAGAGCAGTTTCAACAATTTTAATGCACTGAACTCAAACTTGTGCAAAAAAAATTGCAAAAAATACACCTACTATGAAAAGAAGCAAAAACAAAATCTTAGAAGCAGTGTATTTAAACCAACTTAGCACCGACTCGTTCCGTGCTGTCGTGGCAACATAACTTTCCTTTCTTTACAAGCGGCCACTTCCCCCACCGCCCTCCTTATATCTTGCCTTCCATTTCCTGGTTGCTCCGCATCTTCCCTGCGTGCAAAAAACTGTTGCCCATCTACGTACCTATCCAGGCTCAGACTTGATCTTTCCTAAGAACATAAGAAAATAAGGAAGCTACAAGAGGCCGCGAGACCTACACGAGGTAGTTCCTGTTACTTAACACTACTGACATCCACTTTTCATCCCCATCCATGAAATGATCTAACCTCCTTTTAAAGCTCATTATTAACTCCGCACTAACTACCTGTTTACTGACTCCATTCCAATCCTTTGCCACTCTATTTGTGAACCAGTTTTTTCTTATTTCTTTTATAAATCTACGTTTTTCCAGCTTGAATACGTTACTTCTTGTTCTACCTTGAACAAACTACTACTACTAATACTAATTGTTGTGTTTCTCGCACTGAACAAACCCATTGAAGCATCAGGCGAGTAATTGTGCACACGATAAGAGGGGAATTACTAATGAAAATATTTTACGAATAAAGATATGTAAAATTGCAACATACTTAGCGAAACACATGTATCTACTTCTAGCTCAGGGTTGGGGAACCGTATGAGGCCCGCAAAACCATTGGGTCAGGCCCTGCCAAGGCAACCACAGGCGAGACTGGAAATTCAATAAATCTACTTTTTTTTCATACCAATATAAATTGTTATTAAGTGCATGCATAATACTTATAACATACATTTTAAGGGACTAGCACATCTATTACGGGACGGATAGGACACATAGATGACGGGACAGACACGTATAATTCACGTATGGTTCTCGTCGGCCGAAAAAAGCAGGCTGATTTTTAAGTTGATAGTTTTGTATGGCCCGCGAATGATGTCATGAATATCCAAATGGCCCTTGGTAGTAAAATGGTTCCCCACCCCTGTTCTAACTTCTAGCGTCCAGTAGCTACTCCTCTCATCTCACTCGCACCCGTTGCCTTGAGAGGACGCTTAAGATAGGACAAGAAAACGTACACGTGCACATGTGTTACTCTCTATCAGGTACACTGACTGCCTCATACTGCCTCCCATCAGGGGTATGAAAATGGGAATGGGAAAAGGGAAGGGAAGAGAAAAGGGAAGTTGAGGCAGCAGGACACACTATATATGGATGGCGGTGGTAGTTTCTGCACCGTCGAGTGGCCTAAGAACACCCACATGCCCTGCCCATCAACTCTACCTTCGATTTCGAGTGCATGGGAGGACACAGGGGGGCGGCATGAGCCTCTAATCACAGGCGTCACTATAAGAATTCTGCCTGCGCCACCACGGGCGAGGACCAACCATCAGATCCTCAAGTGAACCTCCAGAGCCTACCATCCGAAGCCCTGGGTCACCACTGCCTACAGGCGCTATAGGCACAGATGTTATAGAAAAAAGAAAAGAAAAAAAAAGTACTTCCCTACCTGAGGCCCCACAAGTAAACCTTTATTCGTTTAAAAAGGCCGACTAAGAAATAAATCATTCCGAACGCGTGCCACATCCCGCTGGCCGCTGGGAAATAACGAGATGGAAAGCCGGTCTTCCCGAAGGTCCTGCTTTACCATTACGGGGAATAATCTCAGCTTCATGTTTTTATCCACTCGACAATATTCACGATTGCTGCCGCCAGACACACTTTTTAAGGAACGTACTCTAACGAAAGCCTGAGAATGATCGCATCTCTGAGTGAAAGAGATTCAAAGCCGTGTCTCTAACATGTCCCCGATTATTGTTGCAAGGCAGAACATTCCAAACTGAGCAGCGTAGAACATTTCCAAGGGTATCATATCTTTTGTTTCCATTGTAGTGAAAAATCGATGTCGGCTGAGCAGTATTCCTATTGTTACCTGAGAAGTGTTCATAATATAACACTGTGTCTCAATGCAACCCAATAACAGGGGTGATAAGGATACTCATCGGCACAGGCGAGGGAAGGGCTGGGAGGACTGTCACTCCTCACGCCGTCACGTCTGTTCTATTTGTTAACAGTACGTCACTGAAAGCTTACTTATGTTTAATAATTCACCTTTGCTTTAATAGGATGGAAATAACACACACACACACACACACACATTCTCTCTCTTTCTCTCTCTCTCTCTCTCTCTCCTCTCTTCTCTCTCTCTCTCTCTCTCTCTCTCTCTCTCTCTCTCTCTCTCTCTCTCTCTCTCTCTCTCTCTCTCTCTCTCTCTCTCTCGTATATTTGCACTGCATATACTAAGAGAGAATCCTAGACATTTAACACAAACCATTCCATAATTTTGCACTTCACCACACGCTTCCATTTTCATCACCACGCAATTCATAAAATACTTACGACCTCAACATGCTAATGTAAATTTACATATTCCTCATGGGGGAAAGAAAAAAGTCCTGCGCCATAAATTATGCATGAATGTTCCGCAAAAAGACATTGGTAGGGTAGAGAAGGCCATGCTGAATGTGATAGTGATCAGAAAGAGGGGGGAGGGGAAGGGAAGGAGGGAGGGGAAAGGGAAGGAGAGAGAGGGCTGTTCATGAGAGGGGAAGGAGATCATAACTACGAGGGGAATGGTGAGCCTTGGCGAAGTGGTTGTTTATCGGCTGGGGGGCAGTGGCCGAGTGGTTTACGTCTAGGAGTGATGAGCTCGAGGTCGCGAGTTCGAGTCTCTCCGGGGGCAATTCTTTCGGCCATCTTTACTTTCTACATCAACATTACGTACGAAATTACTAACTCAAATACTCCGATCACATTCTGTCTTTGCGAGTATATGACTTCGAAACCGTACGCCAAAAACATTGCCTCGCACTTACATTCTTTGTTGCTCTTCCGTCCCCCCGTGGCACTGCAGTTTCTTTCTCTTGTTGTTGTATATGTCTCTCTCTCTCTCTCTCTCTCTCTCTCTCTCTCTCTCTCTCTCTCACACACACACACACACACACACACACACACACACACACACACACACACGTCTTCCTCCTTCTCCCTGAACCCCTTTAACGCGTTCTCTATCATCATTCTTGACCTCCTTCCGTATATTGCTTTGTACTGTGGTTATTGTTCCTGCCTCTGCCCTCTACTGTTTTCTCGTATTACAGCCGCCTTTCCTCCTCCTTCTCTTTGATAGACTTTATGTGCGGGATAGCCAACTGTGTTGAGACCAAAAGGGCTTATTATTGGCTTCAGAAAGATCCGCTGAGGATGATTCAAGGAATTTCAACTCTGAGGAGAAAAAGGCTTTTGAAGAACTCTATCTTGTTTCCAGAGTTAAACGTGTGTGTGACTGTGTGTGTGTGACTGTGTGTGTGTGTGTGTGTGTGTGTGTTGTGTGTGTGTGTGTGTGTGTGTGTGTGTGTATTCATCTAGTTGTCCATCTAATTGTATTTTTACAGGGCCTGAGCAACGCTCGTATGGCCCCGTCTACATATCAACATTTTTATCATTCATCCTTAGTACTTAGTGTTGGGGGAAGCCACCACCCCGGGAGGCGGGTCACAAACCCCCGGCTGACACCCGGTACCCATTCACTGCTGGGTTGACAGGGGCTCGGGTTTTAAAGAAACAGCCCGTCTGTTTCCGCTCCGCCCGGGGATCGAACCCGGGACTTTTCGGTTGTGAACCGAGCGTGCTACCCCTACACTACGGAGTACCCTGTGTGTGTGTGTGTGTGTGTGTGTGGTGTTGGTGTGTGTGTGTGTGTGTGTGTGTGTTTTGTGTGTGTGTGTGTGTGTGTGTGTGTGTGTGTGTGTGTGTGTGTTTTGTTGTGTGTGTGTATATAATATTGAGTACATTTATTGAACATTTTCAGTTCTTTGGCCGATATATATTGTTCATATTATACTTTTTAATTTTTCAGGCCCTTGTAAAACTGCAGATTCACTTTTGCTTGCTGTTATTGATATTGCAATACCTAGTGTTGTGTGCTGTTCCTACTGTAATGTTTGGCTTCAACTTCATCCACGATATACGTAAACAACAAATATAGAGGCAATGAACAACAACTCGTATACATTCTCTGTCTCTTAGAATGAACAACAACTCGTATACATTCTCTGTCTCTTAAAATGAACAACAACTCGTATACATTCTCTGTCTCTTAAAATGAACAACAGCTCGTATACATTCTCTGTCTTTAAAATGAAAAACACTCTATACATTCTGTCTCTTAAATGAACAAACACTCTATACATTCTGTCTCTTAAATGAACAAACTCTATACATTCTCTGTCTCTTAAAAAGAACAAACAGCTCGTTATACATTCTCTGTCTCTTAAAATGAACAACAACTCGTATACTTTCCCTCTGTCTCTTAAAATGAACAACAACTCTTATACATTCTCTGTCTCTTAAAATGAAAACACTCGTATACATTCTCTGTCTCTTAAAATGAACAACAACTCGTATACATTCTGTCTCTTAAAATGAACAACAACTCGTATACATTCTCTGTCTCTTAAAATGAACAACAGCTCGTATACATTCTCTGTCTCTTAAAATGAACAACAACTCGTATACATTCTCTGTCTCTTAAAATGAACAACAACTCGTATACATTCTCTGTCTCTTAAAATGAACAACAACTCGTATACATTCTGTCTCTTAAAATGAACAACAACTCGTATACATTCTGTCTCTTAAAATGAACAACAGCTCGTATACATTCTCTGTCTCTTAAAATGAACAACAACTCTTATACATTCTCAGTCTCTTAAAATGAACAACAACTCGTATACATTCTGTCTCTTAAAATGAAAAACAACTCTTATACATTCTCTGTCCCTTAAAATGAACAACAACTCGTATACATTCTCAGTCTCTTAAAATGAACAACAGCTCGTATACATTCTGTGTCTCTTAAAATGAACAACAACTCTTATACATTCTGCCTCTTAAAATGAAAAACAACTCTTATACATTCTGTCTCTTAAAATGAACAACAACTCGTATACATTCTCAGTCTCTTAAAATGAACAACAACTCGTATACATTCTCTGTCTCTTAAAAATAACATCCATTGATTTATTCTCACATAAATATAACTGAACCTTTCATGTGATAATTATACTAATTCTCTAATATTCGCAAGGCAGTCTCTTACGACAATTGTTTTTTTTACATCACATAGGACTACAAAGGGCATGAAAAGAAGAAGCAACGGTAGTCCAATTAGTTGCCAGTCCTTATGCTACCAGTCTAACCTACTATGTCTGTAAAGCATTGTTGAAACCTTCCCTGTGATCACCCAACGAACGGTTTCGCTATCAGTATCTAGTATTATCTGTCTATTATATATTTATCATCTAGTATACATAATTGATAAAACACCTAGTACTCTTTAATATATACATTTAATACATAGCTCTTGCTTTGTATGTTCTCTATATACAACCTTCTGTTCGTTCTCTTAGGTTTGAATTTTGACTTGTAACCAATATTTCCGGGATTGTAAAATTACGTCGAATATATGGTTACGTCGCGTGTGCGTATGTGTGTGTGTCTGTCTGTCTGTCTGTCTGTCTGTCTGTCTGTCTGTCTGTCTGGTCTGTCTGTTGGTGTCTGTCTGTCTGTCTGTCTGTCTGTCTGTTGTTGTTGCTGTGTGTGTGTCGTGCGTGCGTGCGTGTTGCGTGCGTGTGGTGCGTGGGTGTGTGTGTGTGTGTGTGTGTGTTGCGTGTGTGTGTGTGTGTGTGTGTGTGTGTGGTGTTGTGTGTGTGTGTGGTGTGTGTGTGTGTGTGTGTGTGTGTGTGTGTGGTGTGTGTGTGTGTGTGTGTGTGGTGGTGTGTGTGTGGTGTGGTGTGTGTGTGTTGTGGTTGTGTGTGCGCGTGTGTGTGTGTGTGTGCGTTCGTGTGGTGTGTGTGTGTGGTGGGTGTGTGGTATGTGTGTGTGTGTGTGCGTGTGTGTGTGTGTGGGGTGTGTGTGTGTGTGTGTGCGTGTGTGTTCCCGGCTGCTTTCAGGAGTGTTAACAATTTGGTAGTCATTGTTCCCTAATTGCCTCTCTGTGTCTCATGGTTCAGCGTCACCTGGTGCTTCCTGACGCAATCTTCACGTCGGGATGGCACAGTGGCGGTGATGGAACGTGTGGGACGGCTATGAAAACGAGTGATACTAACGAACGATAATGACGGGGAGAGAGAGAGAGAGAGAGGATGAGAGAGAGAGAGAGAGAGAGAGAGAGAGAGAGAGAAGAGAGAGAGGAGAGAGAAGAGAGAGAGAGAGAGAGAGGAGAGAGAGAGAGAGAGAGAGAGATAGAGAGAGATAGAGAAAGAGATGACAACGAAGATCCTGGGGGGGCAGGAACACAATGGTCTTCTCCCCCCTCTCTCTCTCTCTCTCTCTCTCTCTCTCTCTCTCTTCTTCTCTCTCTCCTCTCTCTCCTCTCTCTCTCTCTCCTTTCTTCTCTCTCTCTTCTCTCTCTCTTCCTCTTATACAGGATCTTAATTACAGAAGCATCGTGTACGTAAGGTGAACATTCTACAGGGGATGAGGGGACAAGAGGAGTTAAGGGAAAGGCTTTGTATACGTCAAAGTCAATTAGTGTGTGATCACCTGAGTCCCGGGAATCATGGGTCTTAGCGCGCCTCGCACAAATCTTGGGGGGAGGAGAAACTAAAACCGTAATTCGTTTCCTTCCCTCGAGAATCCACCTCCTCTCTCACTACGTATTTTTTTGGGTAGCCTTAATCGCTGTCATTACTTAGGTGAGGAATAGAAAAATAATACCAGTCTTTATTACATTCTGAGATGAAATAAAAATGTCGTCTTGTTGAGGGCATTTCTCTGTAAAGTGTAGGATAATGTTCTCGTGTGTGTGTGTGTGTGTGTGTGTGTGTGTGTGTGTGTGTGTGTGTATGTGTGTGTGTGTGTTTGCCTAATAATTAAAGTCGAGGGAAGAGAAGGTTAGTTAGTCTAGTTAGTCTTAGTTAGTTCGTTTGTTCGCCTTGACGGGGGGACCCGAATATTATTTGACTTCNAAAATTACCCCAAAAAAAAAAACCACCAAAACCTCAAACCCCACCAAAAACCCCACAACCCCCCCAAAACCAACCGCACCCCCCGCCACCACCATCATTTCCCCTTACCTCTCGCAACCCTCACATGAGGTTATACCACCCTATCACGAACTCTATTTTTCTCCTTCTTTTCCCCTCTTCCCGTACAATCCACTCTATTTCCTCTTCCCTATACCATCTCTTTGTTTTCCCTTATTCTTTTCTCTCTCCTCTCTCTCTTCTCTCTTTTCCCCTTCTCTCCTCTCTCTCTCCCCCCCTCGTGTTACCAATCTTTAATATTTCACCCCTTTTTAATTTTACCATCTATTGCACCTTAAAAAAGTAATGTTAATACATCAGTAAATTTCTACACCGCATGAGAAACAGGGATGAATAAATATGAAAATACTTAAGATAATTGCATTGGCTTGTTGGAAAGTACAAGCAACCAAACAAACTGATAATTCTCAGTTTTTTTGGGGAGAGAGAGGACGGGAGAGGGGGGAAAAGAGGAAGGAGAGAGAGAGAGAAAAAGGGGAGAGAGAAAAGGGGAGAGAGGAAAGAGAGAGAGGGGGGAGAAGGAGAGAGGAAAAAAGGGAGAGAAAAGGGAAGAGAAGAGAGAGAGGAGAGAGAAGAGAGAGGGAGAGGAAAAGAGAGAGAGGAGAGGAGAGAGAGAAGAGAGAGGGAAAAAAGGGAGAGAGAGAGGAAGTGGAACTCTATAAAGTCTACGGAGCTATCTAGCCGTATTTCACAACCCGGTGCAAGCCAGACGGGCTACACACATGCCAATTACAATACAAATTCTCCTATACATAACCTTCGCGCCTGTTCTGGGGTACAACCTCCTCACCCTACGACCATCTCACCTTTGGTGTGTGTAAGTATTAACGGATTAGTTAAGGAAGCGGTAAGAAGAAACACAGACATGACTTGAAGCAGCACAGCGAAACTTAGTCACCATTGAAAATATGCGGCAATTTCATAACATTTACAGTACAGTATTTAGGTTCATTCCTGCACTCTATAACTCCACATATGATCAAACAAGCAATTAATAACAGCACTGACGGACACCTCATGTAAACACCACACGTCACGCCAACTCGTAAAAACTTAAATAAATCAAGAGAATAAAATTATGAAATGTAAACCCTGGTGATTTTTTTTCACTTTAGTCACACATATTTTTCATCTATTTACCTATCTATTTATAGATTTATCTATCTTAAGGCTCACGGCCACGCAATGTAGAAAAATCAGGCCTGTGTAGAACAGCGGTGTGCGGGGCGCGGCGTGTGGTTGTCAGCCCGCGTACACACACCCATACACACCCATACCCACATTCACACACACACACACACACACACACACACACACACACACACACGTGCACCCTGCAACTGATCTTGTTTAGACAGCCCCGTCATCTCTCCTCGCAGTAATCCAGCTGTTGTCGATAAAAGACTCGGGGCCGCCGGTGGAAGAAGGGCCTAAGTGATTGATGGGAGGGATGGGTGAGCGGGAACCGGGAATGTGTGTGTCTCTATGTGTGTGTGTGTGTGTGTGTGTGTGTGTGTGTGTGTGTGTGTGTGTGTGTGTGTGTGTGTGTGTGTGTGTGTGTGTGTGTGTGTGTGTGTGTGTGTGTGTGTGTGTGTGTGTGTGTGTGTTTTCCTTTGCGTCTATATGGCGGTAAGTTAATTAATACGAACTTATGAATAGCAAAAGACCAATGTTTCTGGTATTATTATGATACTAAAATTATGTTAAGCAGATGTAAAATTGATGAAGAGAGAAATATATATAAATAAAGATACATACATTTATAAATATATTAATACGTGCGTAGATACATATGTATATAGATGCGAATATATATGATTGCAGAAGGATTTATTATAGTTATCAAGAGGCTTCATAATAGACAACACCAAATATTGTTAAGTCACATCACCACGTAACCTGACTACCCAGCAACAGTAAAAGAGGAACTGAGAAAGGTCAAAGAAGAAAATAATGAAGGAGAAAGAATAAAAGAAAAAGAAAAGTAAAAGCGAAGCGACCGTGGAACCTAAAAAAATTAATACACCTAAACATCATAATACTCAGCAAACTAAATATAAAAACGGAGAAAACCAAGAAAATATAGATACATTTCTTTGACAAAACTATTACGATGAAAAAATAAACAGATCAGTATGTAAAAAAATAATGCATTCCAAACTAAAACCCAGATTTATTACACTAAATTTCCTTACCAAAATGTCAAAAAAAAGCAAATAAATCTCTTTCTTTTTAAATCCAGATGTAACAAAAATCGTGAATTGTGAGGATAAAGTAAGAAAAAACACAAAAATATTAGGGGCTTTTCCTCATCCGTCACCTTTACGGTCCATAAATAACGTGGGAAGTCTAGAACTGTTCCCGTTAATCACGATGAGGCGGCGATTCAAAATAGGACGCAATTTGGTGGCGCGAGACTGTTTGCGCGACCTTGAACCGAGGCGACGCGGCTCATTCCGTGATGGCGCGGGCAGTGGCGCGCCTTTTGAAGATCCGATGCTCAGGTTTCATTAGCATCATCACAGTGAATGAGAGAGAGAGAGAGAGGAGAGAGAGAGAGTGAGCGGAGTGAATAAGAGGGAGAGAGAGAGAGAGGAGAGTGAATGAGAGATAAATAGACAGACAGAGAGAGAGAGAGAGAGAGAAAGAGGGGAGAGAGAGAGAGAGAGAAAAAGGAGAGGAGAGGGGAAGAGAGAGGAAGAGGAAAAGGGGGGAGAGAGAGAGAGAATCGGAGAGGGAGGGGGAGAAATAGATAAAGAGATA
>JACEEZ010011463.1:380000-382500 GCA_016584305.1 Chionoecetes opilio
GGGGTGGTGGGGGTATGTGGTGGTGGTGGTTTGGGGGTGGGATGTGGGGGTGTATGTGGTGGGGGGGTGGTGGGGTGGTATTGGTGGTGGTTTGTGGTGGGTGGGTGGTGGTGGTTGTGGTGGTGGTATGTGTGGTGGTGGTGGTGGTGGTGGTATTGGTGGGGGTGGTGGTGGTATGTGGTGGGTATGTGGTGGTGGTGGGTGGTGGTGGTATGTGGGGGTGGTATGTGGGGGTGGGGTGGGGGGGTATGTGGTGGTGGTAGTGGTGGTGGGGGTGGTGGTGGTGGTATGGGGTGGTATGTTGGTGGTGGGGGTGGTATGTGTGGGGTGGGGGTGTGGTGGTGTGGTGGTGGGGTGGTGGTGGTTGTGGTGGTGGTGGGTGGTGGTGGGATGTGGTGGGGGTATGTGGTGGTGGTGGGGGTGGTATGTGGTGGGGGTGGTGGGGGTATGTGGGGGTGGTATGTGGGGTGGGGGTGGTGGTGGTGGTGGTGGTATGGGTGGGGGTGGGGGTGGGATGTGGTGGTGGTATGTGGTGGGGTGGTGGTGGTATTTGGTGGTGGTATGTGGTGGTGGTATGTGGTGGGGTGGGATGTGGTGGTGGTGTGGGGTATGTGGTGGGTTTTGGTGGTGGTGGGGGGGTGGGGGTGGTGGTGGTGGGATGTGGTGGTGGTATGTGGTGGTGGGGGGTTGGGGGGGGGTGGTGGGGTGGGGTGGAGTGGGGGGGGGTGGTGGGGGGGTGGTGGTATGGGGTGTGGTGGTGGTAGTGGTGGGGGTGGTGGTGGGGGGTGGTGGTGGTATGGGGGTGGTGGGGGTGGGTTTTGGGGGTGGTGTGGGGGTGGTGGCGGGTTTTGGTGGTGGTGGTGGTGGGGTGTGGTGGTGTATGTGGTGGGGGGGTGTGGTGGGGTGGTGGGGGTGGTGGGGGTTTGGGGGGGGTGGGGTGGTGGGGTGGTGGGGGGGTGGGGTGGTAGTGGGGGGGGGGGGGGGGGGGGGGGGGGTAGTGGGGGGGGGGGGGGGGGGGGGGTGGTATGTGGTGGTGGGTTTTGGTGGTGTGGTGGGGTATGTGGTGGTGGTTGTGGTTGGGGGGGGTGGTGGTGGTGGTGGTGGTGGTAGGGTGGTGGTATGTGGGGGGTGGGGGTGGTGGGGGGTATGTGGTGGGGTGGTGGTGGTATGTGGTGGTGGTATGTGGTGGGGGGTGGTGGGGGTGGTGTGGTGGGTGGTTGTGGGGGTGGTGGGGGTGGATGTGGTGGTGGGATGTGGTGGTGGTGGTGGTGGTGGTGTATTTGGGGTGGTATGTGTGGTGGGATTTTGGGGGGGTGGATGGGGGTGGTGGTGGTGTATGTGGTGGGGTATGTGGTGGTGGTGGTGGGATGTGGTGGTGGGATGTGGTGGGGTTGGTGGTGGTGGTGGTGGGGGTGGTGGTGGTTGGTGGGGTGGTGGTTAGTAGTGGTGGTGGGTGGTGGGGGTGGGGTGGTGGTGTGGTGATGGTGGTGGGGGTAGTGGGGGTGGTGGGGGTGGTGGGTGTGGTGGTATGTGGTGGGGTGGGGGTGGGAGTGGTGGTGGTGGTGGTGGTGGTTTGGATGTGGGGGTGGGGGTGGTTTGGTATGTGGTGGTGGGATGTGGTGGGGGTGGTGTGGGGGGGGTGGTGGGGTATGTGGTTTGGGGTAGTGGGGGTGGTGGGGGGGGGTGGGGGTGGGGGGGGTTGGGGGTGGTGGTGGTGGGGGTGGGGGTGGTGGTGGGGTGGTGGGGGTGGTGGTGGTGGGGTTGGTGGGGGTGGGGTGGGGGGGTGGTGGGGGGGTTTGGGGGGATGGGGGGGGTGGGGGTGGTGGTGATGGGGTGGGGGTGGTGGGGGGGGGGTGGGGGGGGGGGGGGGGGGGGTGGTGGTGGTGGGGGGGGGGGGGTGGGGGTGGGGTGGGGGTGGGGGGGTGGTGGGGGGTTGGTGGGGGGGGTGGGGGGGTGGGGGTGGGGGTGGTAGAGAGGCTGAATAGCTATTTTCGCTTTTGATGGATTGCAAGGTGTGGGGACCTGGGATGTACGGGAGGGGAGATGGGAAAAGGAGGAGGAGGAGGGGGAGGGGAGGAGGAGGAGGGGAGGGGGATTAATAGGATTACATAGGAAAAACAGAAACCCCCGGAGACTATTGGTCCATAGCGAAGGGATTGTGAACTACAACTACTAACTACAAAAACTTGTAAAAAAACAGTGGGAAAAAGATCCATGTCCCAAAAAAGGATAGGAAAAGGGGGGGGGGAGGAGGGTTCATAGGAGTAAAAGACACCCGGGGACCTATTTGGGCCATAGCGAGGGGATTGCTGAACACAGACTTCTATTACTACTACTAAAATATCCTTTAAGAAAACAGTTGGAAAATTTACCGTCCCTAAAGAGGATAGGAACATGGAAGTTTCATAGGCAGAAGATAGGATATGAAAAAAATAACACAACTAACCCCTACCACTACAAATAACGATACGGGGGGGTAGATACGAATTCGCAATCAATA
>JACEEZ010011463.1:392500-395000 GCA_016584305.1 Chionoecetes opilio
AAAACCTTACTTATAACAACAAAAACACATCAAAACCTTACTTATAACAACAAAAAACGAGATGGACCCTAACTAAACAACGATGAGATAAAGAACCACGATAGAAAAGAAAATAGTTCATATACTGTAAACGGTAACGATAAAAAAAGGAAAATAGGGTAAACAATTACAATAACAGAAATAATAGCATATAAAGTGACTAGGTGGGGAAGGGCATAGGACGAAGGAGATTAGTGGTGGTGGTAGGGAGGGGCGAAGGACGAAGGTTTGTTACTTAGTCGTATTCAAGAAGGTGGTGGTGGTGGTGGTGGTAGGGAAGGGCGAAGGGTTGTCACTTAGTCGTCTTGAAATGGAATATGAAGTAAAAATAAGGTGAACAACTACAATACAAGAAAATGATAACAAATAAAGTGACTATGAAATGCAATATTAAGTCAAAATAAAGATTCATAAAAAGTGGGATGCAGAAAAGTTTAATCAGATTACACAGCCACTTGAGGTGTTCTTCACAAATGTGTTGATCGTGTATCTTATTAAAAAATTTCTATTACAGTTCAGGCTCGAGTGAGTTGTTGCAAATTTATGGAGCCTTTCACCGTATGGATTAGATTCTGAGTGAGTTATGGTTCTCGCATGGATAAATGTGATGAAAATGAACGAGGGAGGAGGAAGAGGAGGAGGAGGAAGGGGAAGAGGAAGAGGAGGAGGAGAGGAGGAGGAGGAGGAGGAGGAGGAAAAACAGGAAGGACAACAAGAGGTAAAAGAGTAAAGAATAAAATATATAAAGATATCATTCCATTTTCTCTCGCACTTCCCTCCTTGTATCGCCCTTGTTCACCCCTGTGTGTCTTCCTCTTCTTCCCTCCTCTTTTCCCCTCTTTCCCCTTCCCTACTCTTCCCCCCTCCCATTTCCTCCTCTTCCCTCCCTTCCCCCCTCCCCCTTCCCCTTCCCTCCTCTTCTCCCCATATCTTCCTTCTTATTTCCCTTCCTATTGAGAGCCCGAATAAGACAGAAAGGAGAGAAGAAGAAGAAGAAGAAGACAAAAAAGAAAAAGAAGAAGAAAGAGATAGATAAATTGATAGGTAGATAGAGAAGAAAAAAAGATATATATATATATATATATATATATATACATAATATAAATACATGAATATTTTTTCTTTCGAACACACGCTCAATTAGGGTCAAATGTTTCAACGTTATGGTTCTTGGTCATGGTTAGCTGACTGACACAACATGGAACTGGATCCCCTTTTTTGGAGTGTTCGATCCCCGTTGATGGGCAGCATTCCAACGTTCCCAAGTTGATGTGATGCGGAAAGAACTGACACAAACACACACTCGCACTCACGCACGCACACACACACATTCAGGTTTAAATTGAAAACTTTTGTGGTTCGCGTTTTTGTTCATGTAGTGTGTTATTTTACCTTTTATCATGTGTATGTGTGTGTGTGTGTGTGTGTGTGTGTGTGTGTGTGTGTGTGTGTGTGTGTGTGTGTGTGTGTGTGTGTGTGTGTGTGTGTGTGTGTGTGTGTGTGTGTGTGTGTGTGTGTGTGTGTGTGTCTGTGTGTCTGTGCGTGTGCGTGTGAAATGTTAAGTGTTCCATTAAGAAGAAGATCCATCTAGTTGTATTCATCTAGCTATCTTTTACAGGGCCTGAGCTACACTCGCATGGCCCCGTCTCCATATCTACATTCTGAATTTGCTTCATTAGTGCATAGTGTTGGCCGAAACCATCGCCCCGGGAGGCGAGTCACAACCCCCGGCTAACACCCGTTACCCATTCACTGCTGGGTGGACAGTGGCTCGGGTTTTAAGGAGATTGCCCATCTTTCTCCGCTCCGCCCGGGGAGCGGGCAGCGGGAGCGTGTGTTTGTCTTTGTGTGTTTGTTTGTTTTTCTTTTGTGTGTGTGTGTGTGTGTGTGTGTGTGTGTGTGTGTGTGTGTGTGTGTGCGTTTTTTTTTTTTTTTTTTTGTGTGTTTTGGAAACCAGGACACGCAACTCCAGAAAGCGACATGAATTCACAGTAAAGTTAGTATGCAAGTAATGGAACAAAACAGAAGTACGAATTTGAATTCCTTCTTTGTCACAAGGAACGCAGAGGAAGAACAACGTTACATTCGGGTTTTTATTTAGATAAGAGGCTGCTTGTGATAAACTCTGCTAACAATCTAGAGTGAGATTCAGTGGAGAGAGAAGGAAGAAGAGCAACAACAAAAAAAGATAAGTTTAAGCGCAATGTAGTTTTCAGGTTGATATTTCACGCAACATAAGATAAAAACATACAAATGTGTAACACGAGGGATATTTATGCAATTTAGTCAATGAGAAGAAAATGGCAGTAACTACGGCAATGAGCGTGAGCCTCAGTACGCGAAGACCCAGGCTGCCTGCAAGGGCACGCCGTGACTGAGGCGAGGGCGGGAGGTCCTCGGCAGGGCATCAAGCCTCACACACAACACCTCACTCCTCGCCCTCGCTCGCGTCTTGACAGTC
>JACEEZ010011463.1:402500-417500 GCA_016584305.1 Chionoecetes opilio
TCTATTCTACAAGCCGCGGCGGCGGTCACCGGCCGGGAGGTGCTGTCCGACCCCTGCTTCACCCTGCAGACGGAGCTGTCCGACCCCTGCTCCACCCTGCAGACGGAGGTGTCCGACCCCTGCTCCACCCTGCAGACGGAGCTGTCCGACCCCTGCTCCACCCTGCAGACGGAGGTGTCTGACCCCTGCTCCACCCTGCAGACGGAGCTGTCCGACCCCTGCTCCACCCTGCAGACGGAGCTGTCCGACCCCTGCTCCACCTTGCAGACGGAGCTGTCTGACACCTGCTCCACCCTGTAGACGGAGCTGTCCGACCCCTGCTCCACCCTGCAGACGGAGCTGTCTGACACCTGCTCCACCCTGCAGACGGAGCTGTCCGACCCCTGCTCCACCCTGCAGACGGAGCTGTCCGACCCCTGCTCCACCCTGCAGACGGAGCTGTCCGACCCCTGCTCCACCCTGCAGACGGAGCTGTCCGACCCCTGCTCCACCCTGCAGACGGAGCTGTCCGACCCCTGCTCCACCCTGCAGACGGAGCTGTCCGACCCCTGCTCCACCCTGCAGACGGAGCTGTCCGACCCCTGCTCCACCCTGCAGACGGAGCTGTCCGACCCCTGCTCCACCCTGCAGACGGAGGTGTCCGACCCCTGCTTCACCCTGCAGACGGAGCTGTCCGACCCCTGCTCCACCCTGCAGACGGAGGTGTCCGACCCCTGCTTCGCCCTGCAGACGGAGCTGTCCGACCCCTGCTCCACCCTGCAGACGGAGCTGTCTGACACCTGCTCCACACTGTAGACAGGGCTGTCCGACCCCTGCTCCACCCTGCAGACGGAGCTGTCCGACCCCTGCTCCACCCTGTAGACGGAGCTGTCTGACCCCTGCTCCACCCTGCAGACGGAGCTGTCCGACCCCTGCTTCTCCCTGCAGACGGAGCTGCCCTTCCCCTGCTCCACCCTGCAGACGGAGCTGTCCGACCCCTGCTCCACCCTGCAGACGGAGCTGTCCGACCCCTGCTCCACCCTGCAGACGGAGCTGTCCGACCCCTGCTCCACCCTGCAGACGGAGCTGTCCGACCCCTGCTTCACCCTGCAGACGGAGCTGTCCGACCCCTGCTCCACCCTGCAGACGGAGCTGTCCGACCCCTGCTCCACCCTGCAGACGGAGCTGTCCGACCCCTGCTCCACCCTGCAGACGGAGCTGTCCGACCCCTGCTCCACCCTGCAGACGGAGCTGTCCGACCCCTGCTCCACCCTGCAGACGGAGCTGTCCGACCCCTGCTCCACCCTGCAGACGGAGCTGTCCGACCCCTGCTCCACCCTGCAGACGGAGCTGTCCGACCCCTGCTCCACCCTGCAGACGGAGCTGTCCGACCCCTGCTCCACCCTGCAGACGGAGCTGTCCGACCCCTGCTTCACCCTGCAGACGGAGCTGTCCGACCCCTGCTCCACCCTGCAGACGGAGGTGGTGGTGATCCAGCACGCCCTGGAGCACGCCCGCCACCTTCGGGAGGAGATGGTGGTCCTCCACTGCGTCCACTTTGTAACTTTTATAACTTTGTAAGTTTTGTAAGAGGTGTAAATAAACTTGACCATACAACACAAATATATTCATAACATCCCTTTTACACTAATTAAGAAAACCTGCCGCTTTACCTGCCCGTAATAAATAACAAAAATAAACAAAATAAACACCTCAATATACCAGCAGCCCACAGGTAATCGATCCGCCTACCTGTTGCGCTATTTTTGAGGCAAGAAGAAGGGAAAAATAACAACTTCGTCTCGCGCACACACACACACACACACACACACACACACACACACACACACACACACACACACACACACACACACACACACACACACACACACACACACACACACACACACACACACACACACACACACACACACACACACACACACTCCGTACTCCGTGGTGTAAGGGATAGCACGCTCGGTCCACAACCGAGAAGTCCCGGGTTCGATCCCCGGGCGGAGCGGAAACAAATGGGTTGTTTCCTTAAAACCTGAGCCCCTGTCCACCCAGCAGTGAATGGGTACCGGGTGTTAGCCGAGGTTTGTGACCTGCTCTCCGGGGTGCTGGCTTCGGCCAACACAAAGCACTAAGGATGAATGATATAAAAATGTTGATATGGAGACGGGGCCACACGAGCATTGCTCTGGCCCTGTAAAATACAACTAGATGAATACAACTAGATGAATACACACAGTGGAGATATTGCGGCTGTTTCATTGTTTTAGGCTGAGGGATAATTCTGACAGATGGATACAGGTGAACGAAGAATAGGAAGAGGAGGAAAAAGTAGAGAGCGATGAGGAATAGGAGATGAAGGAGGAAAAAATAGAGAGCGATAAAAATATGGAGAAGAAGGAGGAGGAGATGGAGGGTGAGGAAGAAATGATGGAAAAGAGGAGGAGAGCGATGAGGGCGAAGAGGAGGAAGAGGAGGAAGAGTAGATTGATGCAAAGAAGAAAGAGATGGAGAAGGAGGAGAGAAGAGAAAAGAGGAAAATGATGAGAACGAGAGATAAAAAGAAATACAAAGGAGATGAAAGAGGAGGAGGTGGAAAAGAGGTAAATGATAAGAACGAGAAGATGAAAGAGGAGGAGAATAATGTGAACGAGATGAAAGAGGAGAAAATAATGCGTGAGTAATGAAAACGAGAAGGAGGAGAAGGAAGACGAATTAGAAGAAGTAGGAGGAGGGAAAAGTCAACTTGTGATGGGAGAGGGAGAGGCTGAGGTACGAGAATGAGGAGGTGGAAAAGGAGGGGAAGAAAGAGGCGGAGGAGGAGGACAGCTATATAAGTGATCAATACTGCATCCAGGTGTTGTTCTCACCATTTCCTGTATTTGTGGTTTTGTAATGGGGTTTGTGAATATAAGAGAGAGAAAGAAAGAGAACGAGAGATAATAACGGAAATACGTATGATGAAAGTACACATAAATTCAGTACTTTTGTAATGAATCATGTATATAACAAAAAATATTCCAACAAAGTACAAAACAACCTTCATATCTTCAAAATGCATATTAACAATTAAAACATAAAAAATTACGTACTTATACCACCACCATCACCATCACACCATGTAGTAGAGAGTACACAGAACTAATAATATGTGAGTCTTCTAATGGATAAGCAAACAAGCAAATGCATCAAACTATTCGTATGGCAAACAAGGGGCGGACTAAACTCCATATCGCTACAAAGGGCAACACCAGCGGTCCTTAACCTGGGGGGGGCGCCCCCTTAGGAGCTCAGGGGGGCGTGAGCCAAGAGAGAAAAAAGACAGAACTGTCAAGTATTTTACCTAAAGCTCGCCCTTTGCTTTAACATGAAGCGAGCGAGCGAGGGTGAGCGAAGAAAGTCGCAACAGAAAAGAAAGTGTGGTTTATAAACTCTGCGGTGACGCCTTGCTACGTTTCACTATCTCAAAAGACTTTTATTAAATAGTATTTTTTGTTATTATTATTTCTATTACTGTTATTTTTTTCATTATTATTATAGCGCATAGCTTCTGGTGTGCAGCAACCTTTAAAGGTGATCTAACTAAGCCTGCTGGGTATATGCAAGGACTTTTTGCAAGGTGTTAATGAATAATTATGTGCACAATAAGTGCACATAAAAACACGCCTTTTTCAGTTTTTCTTTCTGATTCAGGATTATTTTGAAATATCTTGGTTAAAAAAAAGAACGGGAGAGAAGGCATTGAGGCAAGGACCAACTAGTAAAGGGGGCGTGGTGCTGAAAAGGTTAAGAAAAAGTTACAGCAACACTATGGCAACCGGTATGTTAAAATAAAAGGTTTCCGTCCACCTCAAATACTTCTACTGAAACACAGGTAAAAAAGGAAAGAGCGTCAATATAACATGTATCAGGTTACCAGGTGTCTAGTATAGCTTAGTATACTGCACCTCGTTAACATAAGTCACTGGTGTGTTCATTAACCTATGCTTCTATAACTCCCGTTCATGCCTTTGAGAAACATCGACGTTGAATAAGGCTTCGCTTATAAGGTTTCTCTCTCTCTCTCTCTCTCTCTCTCTCTCTCTCTCTCTCTCTCTCTCTCTCTCTCTCTCTCTTTTCTCTCCTCCTCTCTCTCTCTCTCTCTCTCTCTCTCTCTCGCTCTCTCGCTCTCTAGATCGGAAGGGATAGGTGTCAAGAAAACAGAGACAGAGAGAGAGAGAGAGAGAGAGAGAGAGAGAGAGAGAGAGAGAGAGAGAGAGAGAGAGAGAGAGAGAGAGAGAGAGAGAGAGAGAGAGAAAGCAAGGGAGCGAGGGATTAAGTTTATCAGGAGAGAGTGAAGGACCAAGTAGGAAGTAGGAAAGGAAGGAAGAAAGGAAGAAAAGTGCGTGCCGGGCATCGTGTGTTGGTGCAGGAACACGAAAAAGACGCCTGGCATTAGGGAATGAATGTCAGAATAACTAGCATTTGTAACGCCATTGCTGGAGGAAGATGTCTTCTTTAGTCCACTTCTGGAGGAAGATGATTTGTTTGAAATATCCACACCAGATCTGCTATTCATAACTCCACCGCTGGAGGAAGGTGTCTTCTTTAGTCCACAGCTGGAGGAAGATGATTTGTTTGAAATATCCACACTAGATCTGCTATTCATAACTCCACCGCTGGAGGAAGATGTCTTCTTTACCCCACCGCTGGAGGAAGATGATTTGTTACGCAACGATAGAGAAGTAACAAAGCCTGACACGACTTTGGAAGAAAATATTGAATATGCAGTGGATGAGCGTTCCTTGAGCGTTGATGAAACAAACGAAACGCCTTCCAGCAACGACAGTCCCGGGTGGACGGAGGTGAAGAAGAAAAGGCATTGCAAGAAGCCTAACATGCCAGCGACAGAGCCTACCGTTAGCGAGCGTTGCCCGAAGGAACCTCAGAAGCGAGGCTGTCGCCAGCAAGGCAGTGAACGCCTTCAGCAAGGTTCTGGAACAGATGTTAAAAAGATAAGGAGAAATCGTACAGGAAAAACAAACATTAATGTTAGTGAATCAAAACAAGAAAACATGGGATCATGGAGCCAGAACCGCCCACCCCTTGCTTTGGGCGTAGTGCTTGTCATTCAGAATCGCAAGTCACGCATTCCAAAGCGAAGGCCAGACAATCGCTGCCAGGGATCAGGCATCAAGGGCAGCGATCAAGGCTCTAAGGGTGAACCACCAGTCTCTCTGCGCAAAGCCGGCAGCGAGAAGCCCAGCAGATTGCGTTGTCGCGGTAAAAGGCCAGGCAATCGCGGCACAGAACCCAACATCACGGCTCATCACGTGTCCTGCACCCCAGCAAGTCAGCCAATGAGGGGAAGGTTCCCTGCACTCAGGCCTCAAAGCCAGTCCCTACACCCCTTAAACCCAAGCCACTGACGAGGCCTTGGGGTGATGTGGCGAAGGAACTAAAGTCCGCAGCGGCCAAGGCAGCGAGCACGGCGTCAGGGAAGGATGACCGCGGGATATGTGCTCAGGCATGCGGACCCTCCAGTCAGGGGCGTGAATCCTCCAATCAGAACCGCGCGTCATCTCGTCAGGGGCGTGAATCCATTAATCAGGGCCGCGTATCTTCTCATCAGGGACGCGGGTCCTCCAATAAGGCCCCTGTGTCATCTCGTCAGGGGCGTGAATCCATTAATCAGGGCCGCTTATCTTCTCATCAGGGACGCGGGTCCTCCAATAAGGCCCCTGTGTCATCTCGTCAGTGGTGTGAATCCATTAGTCGGGGCCGCGTATCTTCTCATCAGGGAAGCGGGTCCTCCAATAAGGCCCCTGTGTCATTTCGTCAGTGGCGTGAATCCATTAGTCAGGGCCGCGTATCTTCTCATCAGGGACGCGGGTCCTCCAATAAGGCCCCTGTGTCATTTCGTCAGTGGCGTGAATCCATTAGTCAGGGCCGCGTATCTTCTCATCAGGGACGCGGGTCCTTCAATAAGGCCCCTGTGTCATCTCGTCAGGGGCGTGAATCCATTAGTCAGGGCCGCGTATCTTCTCATCAGGGAAGCGGGTCCTCCAATAAGGCCCCTGTGTCATCTCGTCAAGGGCGCGGACCCTTCAGTCATTAGCGCGAATCCTCCAATCAGAGCCCTGTGCCATCTACTCAGGGTCGCGAATCCTGTAATCAGGGCCTCGTGTCTTATCGTCAGGGTTACGGATCCCCCAATCAGGGCCTTGTGCCATCTCATCAGAGGCGCGGATCCGATAATCAGGGACGCCGATCCTCCAATCAGTGCCCTGTGCCTTCTACTCAGGGGTTTAGGTCAGTCAATCCGGGTCAAGGGTCCTACAATCAGGGCCGGGGATCCTGCAGACAGGTCACGAGTCCTGCGTGTGAGGCAACGGAAGGGAGTGACGACGCGTCTACTACCGGTTGATACTGGCGTTTTGGAACACTAAAACATCGTCTTGATGAAAAAGATGTTTCCTGAAGTAAAAAAATGGCGTTTGTTACAACAACCCGCCAGTTTTGTTAGCTTTTCTTTTCATGCCTGAATCACACTCAAGGAAGAGAAAGTCATCGTGTTTGAAATATCACCATTGCAGAAATTATTGTGTGGCTAAAAAAAAAAAGGATGATGAATTGTAAAAAAAAAAAAAATGAGTGACATTTACTTTGAACATTTCTTTAAAAGGAAAATTTCTCCTTGATATAAAACAATAATATCAACAGTACATTCGTTATCAGTGCTGATGTATATATTGTACAATGAATGATGGCGAACGTCTCTAAGTTATTGTGTGAATGTATGAACGTGACGAAAGGCAAACACGCTCCGTCACGTTCACAAATAATACTTATGGCTCATGTCTATATTCTTATTATTCGTATATATTCTAGTACTGTATAAGTATGTATGTAGTTTTTTTTCTTTCTCTCTCTCTCTCTCTCTCTCTCTCTCTCTCTCTCTCTCTCTCTCTCTCTCTCTCTCTCTCTCTCTCTCTCTCTCTCTCTCTCTCTCTCTCCTCTCTCTCTCTCTCTCTCTCTCTCTCTCTCTGTCACACACAGACACACACACACACACACACACACGCACATGCACACGCGCACACGCACACGCACACACTCTCTCACACACACACTCTCACACACACACTCTCTCACACACACACACACACTCACACACACACGCACACACGCACACGCACACGCACACACCTGCCTGGTCCAGCTCTTTAGTGCTGAAATGCACTAAACGAAAGTGCACAAAATTATAGTTTCATACGACCGACGCGTTTCGTACGAGTATTTATTGCTTGCATTTAACATTTATGGGTTGCTTTGGTCCACAACACAGCAGTCAATCTAACCTTGGATAAAAAAGACATCTTATGGCCTTGGCACACAGATGGCTGCCCCTCGAACCTTATATCACTCCTCTGACTTTATCACATCTTATTCTTGTATAGTGTTCCTCCTATTTACTGTTTCATTCTCTTTATTCCAGTCCTCCTAATCTTCTTGTTCTTGTTCTTGTTCTTGTTCTTCCTCTTCTTCTTCACAGATGGCTGCCCTCGACCCTCCACCCTCAAACACCCTCAAGTGAGTCACGCAGGAGACAAATCGTTGGGCGCAATGCAATATTTTCCAACACTCCTCAGGCTGTAGAAACACGCCGCTCTCTTGAGTAACGTTATGTGAATGTATACCGTCCGCTGCCAACCCGATAGATACACACACAATCATACAACGATACAACAATACAACGATACAACGATATAACGATACAACACACCACGATAAAAATGACATTTCAATTCAGTCTTTCTTAACCTTTTCACCGCCACGCCCCCTTCAGTAGTTGGTCCTTACCCCCATGCCCCCCCCCCTTCACTTCTTCAACCAAGATATTTCAAATTAATTTTAAATCAGAAAGAAAAACTGTGAAAATGCGTGTTTTTAGCACTTTTATTGTGCACATAATTATTCATTAACCCCTTGCATATACCCAGCAGAATTGATTACATTAGGTTTAATGAAATTCTTTGCAGCACTTCATTTATCTTTCTTGGCTCACGCCCCCCTTTGTAATTACCCACGCTTCCCTAGGAGGCCGCGCCCCCGATGTTAATAAGCGCTGCTCTAATTGAATTAATAGACATATGCGAATTTTGTTACCAGTGTATTTCTCTAGTTTCATCACATTCCGGAAAATTGAGGTTCTTTATTGGAACTTTGTAAATAGATATTGGGCACTACATTAATCAACAACAGACTCTAGACTCACACTCACGCACATGATAGAAGAAAAGAGCACATAGCACACACACAATAAGATAGGAAAAAGAGAGCGCAGAATATTCAATACAAATCCTTCGGGAAGATAAGAAAATAAGATAAGAAGATAAGGTAACACGTGTGGTGGTTGTATCTCCATCAAACAGTGACGCGATGATTATGAATGACGCATCAATACAACAACAAATTTACCTCATTCAGAGAGAGGTAGCGGGGCGGGAGGGAAGGAAGGAGGAAGAAGAACGGACGGAAAGGGACGAAATGAGAGAGAGATGGGAAAAAAAAAAGTGCAATAGGAAACTAGAGAGGAAGAAATGAAAGGAAGGAAGGAAGGCAGTGAAAGAGACAAAATGAGAAAGAGAAGGAAAAAAAGAGTGTGCAATAGGAGACTAGAGAGAAAGAAAGAAAAGAAATGCAGGAAGGAAAAATTAATGGAAATTAGATTTTAAAAAATGTGATAAGGAAAAGACTAGAGGGGAGTGAAGAGGGTGTAAGGTGAATAAAAACATTAAACATTAAATAACATACCAAAATTTATCGATCCTTCGTCTTAAGATAACTATGGAAGAGGAAAGTATTATATTCTCAATTTCTATTTAACTACTATATTTAACTACGGTGGAAGAAGCAACACAGTATTATAGTTCTAAACATTAACTTTAACCCTTACAACACTGTCAGTCTTTCTTATTCGTCCAAATATTCCTGTTTTCCTATCGCCCCTCACCCCTCTTTTATCCTATCACCTCTCTTTCCACTTCATCGACGAGGCAGCCTTTTAACAACCTCAGATGTATATTTTTTTCTTAAACTTCTATCTACTACTGTTACAACAAAGGTTGGTTTTTTTCATCTCTCTCTCTCTCTCTCTCTCTCTCTCTCTCCTCTCTCTCTCTCTCTTCTCTCTCTCTCTCTCCTCTCTCTCTCTCTCTCTCTCGACAAAATACGTGCTCAAATTTTTACTATGTAGGTTTTTATATTTATTTTTTATACTATATATAAAGTCTCTCTCTCTCTCTCTCTCTCTCTCTCTCTCTCTCTCTCTCTCTCTCTCTCCCCTCTCTCTCTCTCTCTCTCTCTCTCTCTCTCTCTCTCTCTCTCTCTCTCTCGTATAACAAAAAAACTAAGTCCTCATCATCAAGTAAAAGAGCAACACTTCCACTTACATTTTAAAGCTTAACAAATCAGCATGGTATTCTAAGAGATAAAATGGTAATAAAAGATTTGTTTGGGGATCTAGAAAATAGTACAGTTTTTATGAAGCTTTCCCGATGGCTTGAAAGGGTGACTTGGTGCGTTATGATGTTTATGAATACGGTTTGTTTTACGGTGCATGGTAGGACGTGAAACACTCGTTATGAGGCAGAGTTACGGGGATGGACGATGTGTGTGAGTGGGCAAGGTAAACAAGGAAGGTAGTAAAGGAGGAAGAACCCCGCCACAATCCCTGGTTAAGGATGGGTCAAATATTCTGCTCCCGCCACTGAGCTACTGAAATATTTGGCTTCGCGCCTCCTCCCCTTCCTCCTCAAATCGAAGGCCAATTCATTTGTGTGAATACATATTTGTGTGGCTACCTTCTTAATAAATAGACGTTCTTTCATATTTTGTATGTGAAGTATCCAATAATTCAAGTACTAGGTTGTAAAATATGAATAAATGTTTACCTTATATAATATCTGCCTGTTTTTTCTTCTCATTTACCTCACACACATAAACAAGTATGAATATCCTTCATACTGTCCTCACCCACCTCTGATGAACAAGATGTACGAGTTTTCTCTCTCTCTCTCTCTCTCTCTCTCTCTCTCTCTCTCTCTCTCTCTCTCTCTCTCTCTCTCTCTCTCTCTCTCTCTCTCTCTCTCTCTCTCTCTCTCTCTCTCTCTCTCTCTCTCTCTCTCCTTCACTCGTTCAATATTTACCTTCACACAAACATCAACTTGCCTTGAAAACAAATAAAATAATAATAACAATAATAATAAGCCAGTGAAGGAGGCGAGGGAAAGGCTGGGGGCTCCTGCAGGTTGCCTTCCCGCACCGCCGGGGTCACAGCGTCGCGTCGCCTGCCACCACGCCCCAAGACTGACCCCGCTGGACCCCTTACAACCCTCTGTACCGAATGCCCTTACCACGTCAGTATAAGGACCAAAAACTAATGAAAATATTTTAGTATCCCAGGTGAAATAGCCAAAGGAAGAGTTGACAAGTCTGTTAATTAAAGAGACGAAGTTGAAGAGGACCTATGAAGCGATACTAAACAACAAAGGTCACAAGAAGAAGATGAAGATGAGTCATGTTAGTGACTGTCTCTAATCACACTGGAGGAGGATGAAGGATGAAGGGGAGGAAGGGAAAGGGGAGAGGGGGGGGGGGCAGTATACAATCTCGCCTTTTGGATGATATGTCAATAAATACTACTACCCATTTCAGTTTCCTATAAAATAGAATGTGAAACAATAAATAGACAAACAAAAAAACACCGTAGTGTAAAAAAAAAGCATCAAAGAAACTATTCCCACAACGCTTCAACATTACACTTATTCAGGTGGTCAATGCGGAGTCTATTGGGGTCTTTAAAAGGAGTCTGGATAAATTCATGGATGGGGAAGAGAGGTGGATATAGGTAGAGTTAAGTAACAGGAACTACCTCGTTTAGATCTCACGGCCTCTTGTAGCTTTCTTATTTTCTTGTGTTCTTATGTATTCGTTCAGATAAATTCACGTGAAGTTGATTTTCGTTCACAGAGGACGTGGAGCGCAAAGTACGAGTGTCTGCCATCGAAAGGCGCCGCGAATTGTCCCTTGCTGTGTGTCCAGCCTCTCACAGCGTTTGTCGGCACGTCCTGCGGCACAGCAAGGCACGCCATCAACCGCCACAGCATTCAGGTTCTGTGTTTGGCTGTGTTAGGCGGTGAACGGATAAATATACTGTATAGAGTTTTTCGCCTCTCCACGAAACTTAGCCTTTTAGGTGCCGAAAACACCTCTGCTCCTGCGACACAGAGGTTGACGCGACGTCTAAAGCGTAAAGGTCACAGCACATAATGAGTCATGTGAAATTTACGATAACTGATAAATACAACAATGTGAATCTTAAAAATATCCGTCAATGCAAAAGAATCAAAGTCAAAGAACTTTCCACCAATGCCTTATAAGCAAATCAAGTGTTACAGTTGCCGTCAACCTTGCAACGCGACGGCAATGAACAATTATTATGAACTATAGATATATCCTGTTTAGATCAGTCTCTGCCTCGCGACACTCCCTCCCCGCCACGTGCATGCTGTCCTTACCTTCGTCAGCGTCACCAGTGGTCACGGCGGGCCAGTTCAGGATGCACAGTCACCACCATCTCACTCATCACACAGTCACTTGCACAGTCAGCTCCACCGCACTACACAGTCACTTGCACAGTCAGCTCCAACGCACTACACAGTCACTTGCACAGTCAGCTCCAACGCACCACACAGTCACTTGCACAGTCAGCTCCACCGCATTACACAGTCACTTGCACAGTCAGCTCCAACGCACTACACAGTCACTTGCACAGTCAGCTCCAACGCACCACACAGTCACTTGCATAGTCAGCTCCACCGCACTACACAGTCACTTGCACAGTCAGCTCCACCGCACTACACAGTCAGCTCCACCGCACTACACAGTCACTTGCACAGTCAGCTCCACCGCACTACACAGTCACTTGCACAGTCAGCTCCAACGCACTACACAGTCACTTGCACAGTCAGCTCCACCGCACTACACAGTCACTTGCACAGTCAGCTCCACCGCACTACACAGTAACTTGCACAGTCAGCTCCAACGCACCACACAGTCACTTGCACAGTCAGCTCCAACGCACCACACAGTCACTTCAACTTGCAGTCAGCTCCAACGCACTAGTCACTTGCACAGTCAGCTCCAAAAGTACTACACAGTCACACAGTCATCCCCGCACCAGTCATCACAGAAGCACCTTGACAGCCGATAGGAACACATGAGCACCACAAACTTAACAATAACTGTCCAGTTAATTTACAACACAACTTTTCCAACATCGAACAGAATCTTAGAATATAAAATTCTCTCCATATATAGGGCTCGTCTACACGATCAGTTGGCACGTATGGTGTTTGAGCATTGTTCGGATCAGTGTCGAGGCATGGGAACGGAGAATGGTGCTGAGGACTAACTACCGGATGAGCTGTCTTCACGATCCCTTCCCACTGACGGCATCGCAGTGTGCGGCAGACTACGGTGCAGGAGAGAAGTTAAAAGCTAAAAAGTCAAAAAAGCCTCATGGCTTTTCTTGACAGTCTCAAAAGTGCACAAAGGGTCAAAAGGTTTCACATACGTATACAACTCCTCATATGCTTTGAACTTTTCATCTCAGTTTTTAGGTCCCCTTATAGCTAGTGCACTAGCTAACATATAGGATCTATCGCCACCCAGGGTAATCCCTGGGTAATCCGGGCAAACTTATCCCACATCTGGTGAAACCAGGCTGCACTAGAAAGCTGCAACATTGCAGAAAATAACTAACTACTAAGAAGAAGAACACGTCTGGCAGTCACGCGCCGGCACCCACCATCCCCGGCAGACTAGGGTATCTATATATAGAGGGTAACGCCATTCATTGGCCCTATGTTAAACGCTACTGGGCGCCATCTTAGCCAAGGCCTCTTCGTTCACTCTAGACCCGGGGAAGTTCTCAAGGCATTACCCCGCAGTATATCATGTTATACATGTATAAAGGATATACAGTTATCTTCGGAAATGCTTGTTCTATAAGATTATCACATAAAACATAGTAAAACACATTAAATAAAGGTCATTCTGAGACTCTGAAGAAATATGATGAACTTAACATTCACTTAAAACTCGTCGTCATGCAAAACTTT
The DNA here is from genome assembly GCA_016584305.1 of Chionoecetes opilio. NCBI lineage: Eukaryota > Metazoa > Arthropoda > Malacostraca > Decapoda > Majidae > Chionoecetes > Chionoecetes opilio. The sequence goes on from JACEEZ010011463.1 coordinate 415,661, forward strand.
GTGGGACAGCTTATAAGATGGCAGATATCAATAGAAGCAGAATTTTATTAGCTTTCCATTGCTATATTTCGTTTTCTGATACATACAGTAGTACCATGCAAACATTAGCGTTAACTAAATAAATCGCGTCGGCGTCGACCGCTCTCTCTCTCTCTCTCTCTCTCTCTCTCTCTCTCTCTCTCTCTCTCTCTCTCTCTCTCTCTCTCTCTCTCTCTCTCTCTCTCTCTCTCTCTCTCTCGGCCGATTCTTTAAACGTGGACTTCGGCTAACCTAAGACTAACCGCGGCTTTAGACAGGCATTTCCGTTTTCTAAACATTTTCCGGGGGGATTAGTCTTAAGTTGGTCTAAAACTAACGAGAATAGTATTGGAAATGTTAGACACCCAGGACCCTGTCCAACACTTGAGTCTAATGATATTTACGATACTATGCAAATGCCCATGCTAAGACAAATTAGCGGTATTGTCAATATTCAGTTTGGCAAAATATGAGCGTATACATGCGTCTACTGCAGATTATGAAGCATCTGAAATATTTTTTTAAAGACCGCGTTTGGCGCCCTACGAAATCTGGGTTTGTTTATCTCTCCTCGCCCGCCGAGTCCAGACTATCAGCAATATAATAGTCACTCACTTATACGACTATACAGCAGCACTTGCATTTAATTAATGGAAACAGAGGAGACATTTATTCTCTTTTTGGTCATAATAGTCTAGTCTACGCTAACAGCGGTTCCTTACATCCCTCTACGGGGAGGCCACGGCAGAAGTCTCTCATTTCCACACATCTATCCACCTCGGCAGGGATGCTCGAAAATCCCTCATAAGGGACAACTTACGAGTGTATTATGGCTACAATAACCTTACAAGGGTGGGCTGAGGGAGATGCCCGTACCGAGCCGTCACCGGCCTCTTTCGGAAATCGTCCCGCGGACGCTTATTTAACCTAAATAACTCTACAAAACTTAACACAAACCTATCATAAACCTTACCTAACCTAAACCAGACCTAAACATAGCTTAACCTAAACCTAAAAACTATGTTTGTCGGTGTTGAGCTAAGATCGGCTGATTTCCGAAATAGGGCCGATTTTAGCTCACTATCGCCAGAATGTTACGATAATACATAGCTGCCACATTAGCCTTTCAGCGTAATATTCTCCCACTGATTACTACAGAGACGTACCCAGGGTATACCTTGATGCGCTGATCATAGGTTCGAGTCTTGCGTGCCCGAAATTAGTATCTATAGATCACTGCTGGCCCGCGCCGTACGTATGCCGTATCCGTGGCCCTGGCGGTACTCTGTTATAGTGGACGAGAACTGCGCGTTCGCTCTTAGGTCAGGGCAAGACACACGGGGGGGCTAACACCTCACTGTGACACACGTGACACTTGTGTGCAAGGATAGTATAACTTTATAATATCCTTGCTTGTGTGTATACGTGCGTGTGTACTAGTACGTCAGACTGGCTGCCAGTCTGGCTCATGAAGGGCCCAAAATCTTCAACAGCCTCCACAAAAATGTGAGAAACATCACAGGGTGCTCCGTCAACACCTTTAAATATGGACTGGACAAGATACTACGGACATTGCCGGATGAACCTCCAGTCCGGGATACACTCCCAAAGTGTAGGACCTCCAACACCATACCGGATCAGGTGGCCCTGTTAGACAGGGACGCCAGGACTGGCAGCAGCGGTGGACCACCACGACTGTGAGGCTTTGCCTCTTAACAACACCAAGTAAACCAAGTAAGTAAACATTTGATACCACCACCACCACCGGATCATTATAGCGGCCAAACTTGTATGATGAACTATACGTTTTGATTAAAGAAGT
>JACEEZ010011463.1:422500-430000 GCA_016584305.1 Chionoecetes opilio
GCGAAATTGGGGAAAAACTTGATGTAGGGGATAGGTAATGGGTGAGGAATGGTGGGGGAGGGGTAATGGGGGGGTAAATGGGGGAGTAAGGGGAGGGGTGGGGGTTGGGGTGATGGGTATGGGTGGGGGAATAGGTGGGGGTGAGGATAATGGGTGTGTGGTGAGGGGAAAGGGTGAGTAAAGGGGGGGGGTGAGGGGGTAATGGGGGTGAAGGTTGGGGGAAAATACAACTTTTCTACTCCATGATTTCGGGAAAAGTTAGAAGGGGCTATCGGGAGAGTCTGTGTTTGGGGGGCGAAGGCCCCCCAAACAAGGTGGGGGGCCAGGCCCCCCAAATAGCCCAAGGGGTGAGTGAAGGGGTGGGGATGAGGGAAGGGGTGATGAAGGGGGGGGGGTGATGTGAATGGTTGGCTTTTAAAATACATTTTACATCCATGATTTCAGAAAAGCTAGAAGGGGCATCGGGAGAGTCGTTTTTGGGGGGCCAAAGGGCCCCAACCAAAGCCCTCCGCAGGGGGCTACCCAAAAAAGGCCGCCCGGGGGGCGGTTTTGGCGGCTGGGAAATATATATTTTAAAATTTTATATATATATAAATATCTAATTTTATATTTTATATATAATATAATATAGGAGAGAGAGAGAAGATAGAGAGGGGAGAGAGGGGGAGAGAGAGAGAGAGAGAGAGGAGAGAGAGAGGGGAGAGGAGAGAAAAGAAAAGGGGGGAAAGGAGAATTTAAAAAAAGGTTTTTTGGTTATTCTCTCCCCAATTTTTTCTCATCAATCTTCTCTCCTCTCTCTTCTCCTCTCTCTCTCTTTTTCTCTCTTCTCCTCTCGTTCTCTCTACTCCCCCTTCTCTCTCTTCTTTTTCAGGAGAGAGAGAGAGAGAGAGAGAGAGAGAGAGAGAGAGAGAGAAGAAAAGATAATGAAAGAAAATTTTAAATGAGAGTTTATATATGGAGAGAAACCCAAAAAACCTTTTTCAAATTTTTTTCTCTCTCTCTCTCTCCTCTCTCTCTAAATATATTAAAATATATAATAGATATATATATATATATATATATTTTATATTTAGAGAAAAGGGAGAAAAGAGAGAGCGGTCGACCCCGACCATTTATTTAGTTAACGCAAATGGAAATACACATGGTATACTTTTGTATCAAAAAACAAAAATATAGCAAGGGAAAAAAGCTAAAAAAATTGCTTATTGATATCCGCCATCTAAAAAGCTGCCCCACAAATTTTTAAAATGACGACGATTTTTAAAGTAAAGGTTAAAATTTAATCATATTTCTTCGTGTCTCATAAGGGACATTTTTTTAAGTTTTTTTACTATTTTTTATGTGATAATTTATGAACAAGCTTTTCCGAAGAAAACAGTTTTCCCCCTTTATACAGATGGGCAGGGATAAAACGGGGGAAATTTCTTTGAAAAACCCCCCCCTGGTCTAGAGTGAACGAAGAGGCCCTGGCGCTAAAAAGCGCCCCCAAAACCCCGAGTTGCCCGCTACTCTATATTTTAAAGGTATTTAAAACGGCAGACGCCAGACACTTTCTTTTTTTCCCCCAAAGGTTTCTCAACACCTCCCCTGTTTTCCCCCTGAAAAAAGTTTTGTTGAAAATCTCTGGTCGTAATATTGAGAAAATGCTTGTTTTCCTTTTTGTGTTTTAGTGGAGAGGTGGGGTTTATTTTGTTTTATTCCCTTCTTTTGTTCCCCCGGTAATCCAGGGTTTATGGGGGAAAGGAAAGGGGAGACCCCTTCCCCTTCTTTCCCCTTTTTGGGGGGACGTGGGGGGCCCCCTTTTTTCCACCCGGGTGTTTTGTTCTCCCCTTTTTGGGTTTTCCCTTCGGGGTGGCGAAGGGGAAAGTCCTGGGGCGTTCGGGGGGGCCGGGGGTTTAACCCAAAGCCTACGCCCGGGGACCCGTTTTTTTTGTTTTGGGGGGTTGGGCTTTGGGGCTTTCGGTTTAAAACCAGGTTACTCGGGCCCCCGCCCCGCCCACCTCCTTTGTGGATTATTTTATATTTGGTTTATAGCTATTTTTTATATGTTTTGACATTTTATTTTAATGGCTTATATTTTTTGGCCCCCGGGTTCCCCTTTTTCCGGGGGGGGCCGTCCGGGCGGCGTTTCATTTTTTTCTGCCCCCCTTTTTTTTGGGGGGGCGGATTTTTGTGTCCTCTTCGGGCTTTTGGGTTGTCACGTTTTTCTGGGGGGCCCCTTTTTCGTTCGGGAGGTTTCCGGTCTGCTGGGCCAGGACGTCGCGGGCGTCGCAAGCCACCCTCCACCCCCGCCCGGACCCTCCCAAGGGCTGGGTCGGGGCGTCGGGCGTTTCCTGGCCTGCCACGTGGAAAACCCGCGGGAGGCGGATGGGTTCGTCGCTCGTGCTCGTGCCCGGAGCGTCGCAGGCGTCGCACAGCCACCCCCCACACCCGCCCGGACCCCTCCCAAGGGCCGGGTCGGGGCGTCGGGCGTTTCCTGGCCTGTCACGTGGAACCAGCGGGAAGCGGATGGATTCGTCACTCGTGCTGGTGCCCGGAGCGTTGCAGGCGTCGCACAGTCACCCCCCACCCCCGCCCGGACGGCTACAAATACCATGTCTAATAAAACAAATACCGAGTCTACAAGACGGCTACAAATACCGAGTCTAATCGCCGGGACGGGGCGTCGGGCGATTCCTGGCTTGCCAAGTGGAACTAGCGGGAGGCGGTTGGATTCGTCGCTCGTGCTGGTGCCCGGGGCGTCGCACCCCCCTACCCCCGCCCGGACCTTCCCAAGGGCCGGGTCGGGGCGTCGGGCGTTTCCTGGCCTGCTACGTGGAACCAGTGGGAGGCGGATGGATTCGTCGCTCGTGCTGGTGCCCGGAGCGTCGCAGGCGTCGCACAGCCACCCCCAACCCCCGCCCGGACCCTCCCAAGGGCCGAGACGGGGCGTCGGGCGATTCCTGGCTTGCCATGTGGACCCAGCGGGCGGCGGATGGATTCGTTGCTCGTGCTGGTGCCAGGAGCGTCGCAGGCGTCGCACAGTCACCCCCCACCCCCGCCCGGACCCTCCCAAGGGCCAGGACGGGGCGTCAGGCGTTTCCTGGCTTGCCATATGGACCCAGCTGGCGGCGGATGGATTTATCGCTCGTGTTGTTGCCCGGGGCGTCGCACCCCTCCCCCTCCCACCCCCGCCCGGACCCTCCCAAGGGCCGGGACGGGGCGTCGGGCGATTCCTGGCTTGCCATGTGGAACCAGCGGGAGGCGGCTGGATTCGTCGCTCGTGCTGGTGCCCGGGGCGTCGCCTCTTCCCCTCCCCCACCCGTGCCCCTCCCAAGGGTCGGAACGGGGCGTTGGGCGATTCCTGGCTTGCCAAGTGGACCCAGCGGGAGGCGGACCGGAGTGCGACGATTCAGCCGTCCTGCCCTGGCCCCACCTCAAGCCCCTCTGCCCCCCCTTCGGGTGGGGGTATGGGTCAGTGTTGGTGGTGGGCGACGCCCGGAGTGCTGTCGCGTCGGGGCTTTGGCCGCTCGACTCCTCCATTCCCTGCCTTCTTTGCCGGATCCTTGCCAGGAAGGGGAGAGGGAGCGTGGCGATTCATGGGCCTGAGGATTCCCGCCGCTGCCCCCCCCCCCTCTCACCACTCTGCCCAGTCCCCCTTTGGGGGGGGGTCGGTGTTGGTGGGGGGCGCTGCCCGGTTTTCTGTTGATTCCTGCCTCGACACGTGGGGACCGGAGTGCGACGATTCAGCCGTCCTGCTCTGGCCCGCCCTCTGCCCCCCCCCCCTCGGGTGGGGATATGGGTCAGTGTTGGTGGAAGGCGACGCCCGGAGTGCTGTCGCGTCGTGGCTTTGGCCGCTCGACTCCTCCATTCCCTGCTCTCTTTGCCTTCCTTGCCAGGTAGGAGAGAGGGAGTAAACTTATTCTGTGGATTTATAGTTACCTTTCGCAAAGACCACAATATACTAAAATAAGAAATGTTAAATCTGATACTGTCTTCACTAATACTGGAGCTCCTCAAGGGTGTGTTCTTTCGCCGTTACTTTTCACTCTGTACACAAATAATTGCAAAAGCAACTATCCTAGCTGTCCCATAGTCAAATATGCAGACGATACTGCAATTATAGGTAAAATTAAGAATGATAACTCAAGAGAGTTTTTAACTCAAGTCAATAACTTTGTAAATTGGTGTAATGAAAATTTCTTAACCCTCAATGTAAAGAAAACAAAAGAAATGATAATAGATTTTAGAGTAAAAAAAAATTATGTGCCTGACCCTATTGTTATAGCCAATGAACAAGTTGAAAGAGTGAATGAATACAAGTACTTAGGCATAATCATTGATGACAAATTAACAGGCTCTCCAAGTACACAACAGATGTACAAGAAATGTCAGCAACGTATCCATTTTCTAAGGATATTGGGAAACATCCGAGTAGATAAAGTAATATTGTCTCTATTCTATAAGTCCGTAGTAGAATCCATCTTGTGTTTCTCAATTACATTATGGTATGGAAGAATAACATGTAAAGACAAAAATAAAATGAAGAAAATTGTAAAGACCGCGGGTAGACTCCACGCAAAAACTGTACCACTAGATGAATTATACAATAGCAGTGTAATGAAGCAGGTAGATAAGATCATGAATGATGTAAATCACCCACTGAACTGTCAATACACTTTTCTTAGATCAGGCAGGAGATTAGCACTCCCTAGGCAACACACAAGTAGATTTAAAAATTCTTTTATTCCAAAGAGTATAAAACTGTACAACTATATAGCATCCCAGTAACTTAGGTCTGTCAATAGTTATATCACTGTGGTGCGTGCATATAGGTGGTGACAGGTATCTGGTATTAGGAATGATACTCTGTAAATAGTATGATTAATATACTTAATTTTGTATTGTAAAATTGTTATTTTCACTTTTACGGGTGAGCTTTATGCCAAAACGAATTTCATGTTGTATGTATTCAATGTGACAATAAAGTTATCTTATCTTATCTTATCTTAGGGAGCGTGGTGATTCTTGAGCCTGTGGACTCCCGCCGCTGTCCCCCCCCCCTCTCGCCGCTCTGCTCAGCCCCCCTTCGAGGGGGTGTGGGTCAGTGTTGGTGGGGGGCGGCGCCCGGAGTGATGTCGCTTCGTGGCTTTGGCCGCTCGCCTCCTCCATTTCCTGCCCTCTTTGCCTTCCTTGTCAGGAAGGGGAGAGGGAGCGTGGTGTTTCTTGGTGCCTGGGGATTCGCAACGCCCCCCGCCCCTTCTCCTCTCCGTGGGTCGGGGCGGGGCGTGCAGCGGGTTGTGGCTGGCCTCGTCGGGGCAGGTGTGCTTCGATGCAGTCTTGGCCTGGATCCTCCCACCTCTCTACCCCTACCCTCCGGGAGGGGCATTGAGTCGGTGGTTGTGGCGTCGTCTGGAGCTTTGTCTTTCATGGCGTTGCTACTCAACTCTTCCATTCCCTGCCCTCTTTGCCTTCCTTTTCAAGGAGGGGTCGAGGGATCGTGATGATTCTTGGCGCCTGGGACTTTGCCCCCCCCCACCCCACCCCACCCGTCCCCCTCTCCGGGGGACGGGGCGGGGTTTGCGGTTGTTCGTGCTTGCCGCGTCGGGCTGGAGTGCGAAGTTTTAGTCATGGTAAGGCCCCTTCTCCCGCCACTCCACTCCCCCCTCTGGGAGGGGGAGTTGGTCGGTGTTGGTGGAGGCGCACGTTCTGCGATTCTACAGGGGTTGGGTCCCTCTGGTGGCTCCTCTCTGGCCGGCCCAGCCTTAGTTCTCCGTTCTGTGGACTTCGTGTCCCTCCTCTGTTCCTTTTGAGGGTCCTCGCTCTGCTGGAGGAGCTCTCTGCCGGGATTCCTTCCACCTTCCCGCTACCCGTCTGGTGTTTTTCTCCGCTCATCATCTGCTCGGCTGTCCGGGTCCCTCTAGGCGGCCTTTCTGTCTTTCCTCTATCGGTCAGATCTTCGTCGCGTTTCGGGGTCAGTGGTCCTGGATTTCCTCTCCTTCCTGGCCCCCAACAGGTGGTGGTCCTCTGCCTCTTTCTCCGCTCGCCTGGCGTCGCTGGATGGGCGAATATGGCCGGGTATTCGTCCTGGACCGCCGTTCGGTGGCCCTACTGAAGTGGGGGGTTTTCCTCCTGATTTCCCCCCGTCGTCCTGTCCCCTTCTGGTCCCTGGTGAACGTCCTCCAGTACCTCCTGGGCGACCAGTTTCGGTCCGACACTCCCGGGTATCGTCTCCTCCCGTCGGTCCTGTTCCTTTTTTGTTGCCCTGGCAACGGGGTTTCGGGCCTCTCTCTGTAGGTGCTGTCCAGTTTCTCCCGATGGCCTGTCTTCTCGCTTCTCGCGGGACGGGTCTGCTGTCTCCCTCTCCCTCTCGCCCGTGGTCCTGGGTAGGGCCGGGCGGGAAGTCATCCGTCTCCGGCCGGTTGTGGTGCCGGCTTGGAGGGTGGGGGTCGCTTTCCACCCTTTGTGTTTCGGCGCTTCGACGTTGCTTGGCTTAGTCTGCGTCCTGGGCAGACATTCAGAAAGAGTTAAAGGGCACGGTGTTTAGCTTAACTAACTTCCTCGATTTCTACAACCCGGAAGTCGCGGGGATTCTGGTACGAGATATGGCAGTGGCGCTACGGTGTCACTATGGGTGATCTTTTCCGCTTGATAATCTCTCTATTCGTAACTGGTCTTCCTGCCATTTGGGGGAAGCAACCACCCCGGGAGGCGGGTCACAAACCCCGGCTAACACCCGATACCCATCACGGCTGGATGGACAAGGGCTTGGGGTTTTATTAAGGAAAAGGGAGCCATTATACCTTCAGTCTGATGCGTGGCGGTTAGTGGCAGCTACCCGCCGGGGTGGTGAAGCGACTCAAGCGAGGTGGTCTGCGTGTGAGGTGCCGCCGTTCACCACTCGGCCCATCAACCCATAACAAACTCATAATAAACTCACCACGAGGGTAGGAGATTGTTTTATGGCCTAATTTAATTTTGTATACTTGCCCTGTTCAGTTCTTGAGTCAGAAAACATCATATATACTCAATTTATGAGTATTTTTATGTATATTGCGTGCTCTACGCCACCCCTACCGTGGTCGCTATGTTTTGACACCTTAACGTCTTTAAGTACGTCATCAATCTGCCCGCAGAATGCCAAAAGTTGCCCAAAACAGCTGTTGGAAGTCGCTAGATCGTGAAGACCGGAAGTTAGCTTCTCTGAATGTAGCCCCCTGGGCGGGTGGCCCGCTGGCGCGGGTATGGGGTCCGTGGAGTCCGGCCTCGTGCTTCGTGGCTCGTTTCCTCTCCCACTCCGTCGTGAACTCGCCTTGTGTTGCCCTGGGCTCCCACCTTCCGGCTGGTCTGGTGTGGTGGTTGGTCAGCGTGCCTGCCCATGGCGATTCCGCCTGTTACTTGTGGATGCTTTTCGTTCCCTTTGTTTTCTTGAGCAGTTGCCTTCCTTCTCCCCTCGGGGGTTGGAGGCTTCTTGCCCCGTCTCCAAGTGGCAGGTAGCTAGTGCACTAGCTATAAGGGGAC
>JACEEZ010011463.1:435000-453525 GCA_016584305.1 Chionoecetes opilio
CTCATGCTGGTGCCCGGAGCGTTGCAGGCGGTGCACAGTCACCCCCCACCCGCGCCCGGACGGCCTACAAATACCATGTTAATAAAAACAAAAGACCGAGTCTACAAGACGGCTACAACTACCGAGTCTAATCGCCGGGACGGTGCGTCGGAGATTCCTGGCTTGCAAGTGAAACTAGTGGGAGGCCGGTTGGATTTTAGATACGCTCGTGCTGGTGCCCGGGGCGTCGCCCCCCCACCCCCGCCCGGACCTTCCCAAGGGCCGGGTTCGGGGCGTCGGGCGTTTCCTGGCCTGCTACGTGGAACCAGTGGGAGGCGGATGGATCGTCGCTCGTGCTGGTGCCCCGGAGCGTCGCAGGCCGTCGCACAGCCACCCCCAACCCCCGCCCGGACCCTCCCAAGGCCGTAGGACGGGGCGTCGGGCGATTCTGGCTTGCCATGGGAACCCAGGCGGGCGGCGGATGGATCGTTTGGCTCGTGCTGGTGCCAGGAGCGTCGCAGGGCGTCGCACAGTCACCCCCCACCCCCGCCCGGACGGCTAAAATACCATGTCTAATAAAACAAATTACCGAGCTACAAGACGGTACAAATACCGAGCTAAACGCGGGACGGGGCGTCGGCGATTCCTGGCTTGCCAAGTGGAACCTAGCGGGAGGCGGTTGGATTCGTCGATCGTGCTGGTGCCGGGGCGTTCGCACCCCCTACCCCCGCCCGGAACTTCCCAAGGGCCGGGTCGGGCGTCGGGCGTTCCTGGCCTGCTACGTTGAACCAGTGGGAGGCGGATGGATCGCGCTCGTGCTGGTGCCCGGAGCGGCGCAGGCGTCGCACAGCCACCCCCAACCCCCGCCCGGACCCTCCCAAGGGCCGAGACGGGCCGTCGGGCGATACTGGCTGCCATGTGGACCCAAGCGGGCGGCGGATGGATTCGTGCTCGTGCGGGTGCCCAGGAGCGTCGCAGGCGTCGCACAGTCAACCCCCACCCCCGCCCGGACCCTCCCAAGGGCCAGGACGGGGCGTCAGGCGTTTCCTGGCTTGCCATATGGACCCAGCTGGCGGCGGAATGGATTTATCGCTCGTGTTGTTTGCCGGGGCCGCACCCATACCCTCCCACCCCCGCCCGGCCTCCCAAGGGCCGGGACGGGGCGTCGGGCGATTCCTGGCTGCCATGTGGAACCAGCGGGAGGCGGCTGGATCGTCGCTCGTGCTGGGTGCCGGGCCGTCGCGCCTCTTCCCCTCCCCCACCCGTGCCCTTCCAAGGGTCGGAAACGGGGCGTTGTGCGATTCCTGGCTGCCAAGGGACCCAGCGGGAGGCGGACCGGAGTGCGACGATTCAGCCGTCCTGCCCTGGCCCCACCTCACGCCCCTCTGACCCCCCTCGGGTGGGGGGTAGGGTCAGTGTTGGTGGTGGGCGACGCCCGGAGTGCTTTCGCGTCGGGGCTTTGGCCCGCCTCGACTCCTCCATTCCCTGCCTTTCTGTGGCCGGATCCTTGACAGGAAGGGGGAGAGGGAGAGATGGCTATTCATGGGCTGAGGATCGATCCCGCCCGCTGCCCCCCCCCCCCTCACCACTCTGCCCAGTCCCCCTTTGGGGGGGTGGTCGGTTGTTGGTGGGGGGCGCGCTGCCCGTTTCTGTGATCCTGCTGGGCACACGTGGGTGACCGGAGTGCGACGATTCAGGCGTCCTGCTCTGGCCGCCCGCGCCCCCCCCCCCCCTCGGGTGTGGGAATGGGTCAGTGGTGGTGGAAGGCGACGCCCGGGTGCGTCGCGTTCGTGGCTTTGGCCTGCTCCGACTCCTCCATCCCTGCTTCTTGCATTCCTTGCAGGTAGGAGGAGGAGGGAGGTAAACTTATTATGTGGATTTATAGTTACCTTTCGCAAAGACCACAATGGATACTAAAATAAGAAATGTTAAATCTGATACTGTCTTCACAATACGGAGCTCCTCAAGGGTGTGTTCTCGCCGTTACTTTCACTCGACACAAATAATTGCAAAAGCAAATCTCCTAAGCGGTTCCCATAGTCAAATATGCAGACGATAATGCAATTATAGGTAAAATTAAGAATTGATAACTCAAGAGAGTTTTTAATCAAGTCAATAACTTTGTAAATTGGTGTAAATGAAAATTTCTTAACCCTCAATGTAAAGAAAACAAAAGAAGATAAGATTTAGCGTAAAAAAAAAAATTATGGCCTGACCCTATTGTTATAGCCACATGGAGACAAAGTTGAAAGAGTGAATGAATACAAGTACTTAGGGCATAACATGATGGACAAATTAACAGGGCTCTCCAAGTACACAACAGATGTACAAGAAATGTCAGCAACGTATCCATTTTCTAAGGATTATTGGGAAACATCCGAAGTAGATAAAGTAATATTTGTCTCTATTCTATAAGTCCGTAGTGAGACTCCCATCTTGTGTTTCCTCAATACATTATGGTATGGAAAGAATAACATGTAAAGACAAAAAATAAAATGAAGAAAGAAAGGAAAATTGTAAAGACCGCGGGTAGACTCCACGCAAAAACTGACCACTAGATGAATTATACAATAGCAGTGTAATGAAGCAGGTAGATAAGATCATTGAATGATGAAAATCACCCACTGAACTGTCAATACACTTTTCTTAGATCAGGCAGGAGATTAGCACTCCCTAGGCAAAACACACAAGTAGATTTAAAAATTCTTTTATTCCAAAGAGTATAAACACTGTACAACTAATAGCATCCCAGTAACTTAGGTCTGTCAATAGTTATATCACTGTGTGGTGCGTGGCATATAATGTGGTGACAGGTATCTGGTATTAGGAATGATACACTCCCGTAAATAGTATGATTAATTACTTAATTTTGTATTGCTAAAAGTGTTATTTTCACTTTTACGGGTGAAGCTTTATGCCAAAAACGAATCATGTTGTATGTATTCAATGTGGACAATAAAGTATTCTTATCTTATTATTATCTTAGGGAGCGTGGTGATTCTTGAGCCTGTGGACTCCCTGGCCGCTGTTCACCCCCCACCCTCTCGCCGCTCTGGCTCAGCCCCCTTCGAGGGGGTGGGTCAGTGTTGTGGTGGGCGGCGCCCGGAGTGATGTCGCTCGTGGCTTGGCCGCCGCCTCCTCCATTTCCTGCCCTCTTTGCCTTCCTTGTCAGGAATGGGAGAGGAGCGTGGTGTTTCTTGGTGCATGGGGATTCGCAACGCCCCGCCCCTTCTCCTCTTCCGTGGGTACGGGGCGGGGCTTTGCAGAGGGTTGTGGCTGGCCTCGTCGGGGCAGGTGTGCTTCGATGCCAGTCTTGGCCTTGATCCTCACCACCCTCTTACCCCCTTACCCTCCGGCGAGGGGCATGAGTCGGTGGTTGTGGCGTCGTCTGCGAGCTTTGTCTTTCATGGCGTTGCTACTCAAATCTTCCATTCCCCTGCCCTCTTTGCCTTCCTTTTCAAGGAGGGGTCGAGGGATTCGTGATTGAATTCTTGGCGCCTGGGACTTTGCCCCCACCCACCCAACCCCACCCGTCCCCCCTCGGGGGACGGGGCGGGGTTGCGTTGTTCGGCTTGCCGAGTCGGGCGGGAGTGCGAAGTTTTTAGTCATGGTAAGGACCCTTCTCCCGACACTCCACTCCCCCCTCGGGAGGGGGGTGGTCGGTGCTTGGTGGAGGCGCACGTTCTGCGATTCTACAGGGGTTGTGTCCTCCGGGTGGCTCCTCTCTGGCCGGCCCAGCCTTAGTTCTCCGTTCTGTGGACGTCGGTCCCTCCTCTGTTCCTTTTGAGGGTCTCGCTCTGCGGAGGAGCTCCTGCCGGGAGTCCTTCCACCTCCCGCTACCCGTCTGGTGTTTCTCCGGCTATCAATTCTGCTCGGCGTCCGGGTCCCTCTAGGCCGGCCTTCTGTCTTTCTCTATCTGTCAGATATCGTCGCGTTTTCGGGGTCAGTGGTCCTGGATTACTCTCCTTCCCTGGCCCCCAACAGGGTGGGTGGTCCTCTGCCTCTTTCTCCGCTCGCCTGGCGGGTTCGCTGGATGGGCGAATATGGCCGGTATTCGTCCGGACCGCCGTTCGGTGGCCCGACTGAAGTGGGGGGGTTTCTCCTGATTTCCCCCCGTTCGTCCCGTTCCCCTTCTGTGTCCCTGGTTGAACGTCCTGCCATTACCTCATGGGCGACCAGTTTCGGTCCGACACTCCGGTACGTCTCCCCCGCGGTCCTGTTCCTTTTTGTTGCCCTGGCCAACGGGGTTTCGGGCCTCTCTCTGATAGGTGCTGTCCAGTTCTCCCCATGGCTGTCTTCCTCGCTTCTCGCGGGACGGGCCTGCTGTCTCCCTCTCCCTCTCGCCCGTGGCCTGGGTAGGGAGGGCGGGATAGTCATCCGTCTCCGGCCGGTTGTGGTGCCGGCTTGGAGGGTGGGGGTTCGCTTTCCACCCTTTGTTCTCGGCGCTGGCGACGTGGCTCTGGTTAGTCTGCGTCTGGGCAGACATCAAGAAAGAGTTAAAGGGCAACGGTGTTTTAGATTGAACTAACTTCCTCGGATTTTACACCCCCGGAATCGCGGGGATTCTGTTACGAGATATGGCAGTGGCGATACGGTAGTCACTATGGCGTGATCTTTTCCGCTTGATAAATCTCTCTTTGTAAACTGGTCTGCCTGCCATTTGGGGGAAGCAACCACCCCGGAGGCGGAGTCCCAACCCCGGCTAACACCCGATACCCATCACGGCTGGATGACAAGGCTTGGGGTTTTAGTAAGGAAAAGGAGCCATTCACCTCAGTCTGATGCGTGGCGGTAAGTGGCAGCTACCCGCCGGGGTGGGAAGCGAATCAAGCGAGGTGGTCTGCGTGTGAGGTGCCGCGTTCCACCACTCGGCCCATCAACCCATAAAACAAAAACTCATATAAAACTCACCACGAGGGTAGGAGATTGTTTTATGGCCTAATTAATTTGTTCTCCTGCCCTGTTCAGTTCTTGAGTCAGAAAACATCATATATACTCAATTTATGAGTATTTTATGGTATATTGCGTGCCTACGCCACCCCTACCGTGCGTCGCTATGTTTGACACCTAACGTATTTAAGTACGTCATCAATCTGCCCGCAGAATGCCAAAAGTTTGCCCAAAAACAGCTGTTGGGAAGTCGCTAGATCGTGCAAGACGGACGTAGCTTCTCTGAATGTAGCCCCTGGGCGGGTGCCCGCTGGCGCGGGTAGGGGGATCCGTGGAGGTCCGGCTCGTGCTTCGTGGCTCGTTTCCTCTCCCACTCCGTCGTGGAACTCGCCTTGTTCTGTTGCCCTGGGCTCCCACCTTCCGGTGTGGGTTGGTGTGGTGTTGGTCAGCGTGCCTGCCCATGGCGATTCCGCCTGTTACTTGTGGGGATGCTTTCGTTCCCTTTGTTTTCTTGAGCAGTTGCCTCCTCCTCCCCTCGGGGTTGGAGGCTTCTTGCCCCGTCTCAGTGGCAGGTTAGCTAGTGCACTAGCGATAAGGGGAACTAAAATGACGGCTTTGGAAGTATGAAAAGCCTTATTTTTGGTCCACGACATAGTAGTGCACGGCTTCGGGCCTGCCCACCCTTCCTTCCCCACCAAGTTTTTCAGCCCTTCTCCCCGTGGGAGCTTTCTGGGATGGGTATGCATGTCTGGCGTCTGCCGGGGATGGCGGGTGCCGGGCGTGACTGCCAGACGTGTTCTTATGGGGCCTATCCAGACGAGCGGAGGCGTGCTCGGCGGGCAGCGCGGTCGGCGGACAAATTGTGCCGGGCATGCCGTGAATGTTGTCCACACGGCAGAGGGTCGATGAATGGGCGGCGAGTGCCAACGATGCCAGTAGGTTGTCAAATGCGGTACGATAAAACATGGGCCAGTACTACTGCGAAGAAGTATTGTGTAGCATAATTGTGCTGTGGTATATTTAAAAGTTCATGATGTGAACCGGTTACAACGAAGTGAATAAGTGGGAGGCAAGCCTTGTATTTATCCCTAATGTAATTTGTGTCTGGCAAGCGCGTAGGCCTCAAGCCCACTGGGCCACACACACGGTGATTTCGCTCAACGGGGATCGGGCAAATTCGGATGGTGTGCCCGTTCAAATGTGCCGCGACGGGCATGCCCTCCGATCAGGACCGCTCGTCTGGATAGGCTTAGTAGTTACAGTTATTTTCTGCAATGTTGCAGCTTTCTAGCTCTAGTGCAGGCCTGGTTTTCACCAGAAGTTGGAAAGGTTGCCCGGAGTACCCAGGGATTACCCCTTGGGGCGATATGATCTATAAGTTAGCTAGTGCACTAGCTATGTCGTGCGGACCAAAAACTAGGCTTCATACTCAAAAGCGTCAATTTTTATATTTCTTCGCATTTTAAGTTCCACACATGGCCGGTCCTTATAACAGTTTCCATAGGTGTAGTGTCTGTTTTTGTCCACTCAATAAAGGGAGGCCCCGTGGATCGTCTGTGAGTCACTGGCTGGGACTTGTCAGCACTGGCAAAGATCTCCATCCCTCCTGTCTACAGCAGAGCGCGAGTGGTCGACGCAGGTGGGCCACCAACAATTTAGCTCCCACGCGCAGTGCCCGTCAATTATAGGTGGTTCAGTGTTTCAGTCTACACGGGTCAGTGTTGGGGAACGTTCGGAGCAGTGCTCCGAAACCCACGCTGCGCAATGATAGTGTAGACGAGCCTAAAAGTAGTTATTTCCCGAGCAACGAAACGTCAGCAATGTCCATGAAGCACACCACAAATACTACACAAATTACCCGACGATCCACCACTGCCCGGCAACTTCACTGGTCCTGCGCGCCACCTACTCTCCCGGTTATAAGAAGAATTTCCGGCAAAGCCCCACTCCCAAGAAATACAGATTTGACAACTGCTCGCCACGTTACCGAGACCAATCTCAGTCTTTGCGGCGGAAACTAGCTGTGAGTCTGAAGCTACGAGGCCTTTCGTGCAAGGGACTATCTAGGTTATTTTTAAGCCCGAAATATCAGTTCATACAAAATGCACAATGGCAATAGCATTGACTTTATAATTCTCCCTAGTAAACCTTTTGATATTAGCTTAATACCTGGCGTCCTTCAAATCGCTGATAACAAGTCCCAGCAAGTACTGATTAGCTTAACTAGTCCAGCACGCAGGCTTGCTGCATTACGTACCTGCGAAGGAGAACTATTTATTATCCAACCTTAGTTGTCATTAAATAAAGGGCTTCCAGAAAGTAAAGAGGCAAATTTTGAAGAGAAATAAAATTCCCAGCCCCTATAAGATTGTGCGGTGGTGGAGTCGAAGCTTCGGCTCGCCCTCAAGGTGGATGTCTCCGCCTCCGGGGAGTTCCTTCTCCGGGGGCGACTGAGGACGCCGGCCCCACGCCGCCACCCTCCAGGAAGTAGATGATGGCCAAACCACGGGGCATCGTTGTTGGAAGGAGGGAACCCAGCAGAGAGGTGTCCTTGTTGGATACCCCACGGCCTCCCCTGGACCCTGTATTGGAGCACCCGCTCGTCGTTTGTCGGCGCTGCACTGGTGCTAGTACAGGCGGCGCCTTAAACGGCACCTCCAGACCCGGCAGTTCAGCTGACGCTGCAGGGGCCACGTCCCCGCCGTCAGGCCCTGGCTGCTCGGAGACATCGCGGTGCGACAGGTACATCCAGGAACCTGTCCGTTTTACCGTTGCCAGGGCGTTTGAGGCACTACCGCCGGCGCAGTGTCAGCGGAGGCAAGAGCTGTGTGGTGTGTGCAGTGGGGAGCACGCTTCACGGGCCTGCATCCGCCTCCTCAGGGCGAGGGTTGCGGTGAGCGGCCCGTGGCTCGTTGCCCCAACTGCGGTGCCAGGCATCAACGCCTGGAATCGTCGCTGCCCTGCCCGGCTCCGGCAGATCCTGGATCCACGGCATCGCCAGCTGCAGTGGAATAAGGCTCCCTGCTCCACCTCGGTTCTACACCCCAGCCCCCCGTCCCACGGATGAAGGACCGCCGCCGAGACCCGACGGCCCCGCCGCAGGAGGAGGAGGAAGAGGGCCCCAGCCAACCGTGTGTTCCCTGTGGGGGATATGGACGTGGGAACGCCCAGCCTCCCCGTGATGACGCAGGTCCAGCCCCCTTGGAAATGGCGGCCGTTGGAGGGGAGTGCAGCTTGCTGTGGCCCCCCGCCCATGCAGCCGCGTCCAGTGCAGGCCGCTTACCTCTTGGGTCGAGTGCGGGGACGCAGATGGAGGGACGGCTCTATACTTAAGGGGAGAAAGCCCTACTTTACTGGCTTGTGTCATTTGATGTCCTGGTCAGTCAGGAAACTGATGGCTGTCGTTTCCCGTGTTTCGCACCAGCCAGCCCTCTCTTTATGTGAGCAGGCGCTGCGTGAAGGGCCGAGGCCAGGGGTGGCGGCTGCCCACGGCAGAGACGATTGACATGAGGCCTACCATCGCCGGCCGTGGTTGAAAGTGCCTGGGTGAGCTAGTGACCCGCCGCCGGGAGTCATTTGATAACCCCAGGTTTATATCTGTTTGCATGTGATTCTTTGTAGTATTGTGTCCTTTTTGTATATGTCAGCCTTGACGCCTGTGGGCGCGTAATAAATTAATTCCAACAAAAAAAAAAAAATGTCTCTCTCTCTCCTCTCTCTTCTCTCTCTCTCTCTCTCTCTCTTCCTCTCTCTCTTCTCTCTCCTCTCGCTCTCTCCTCGTCCTCCTTCTTGTTTCCGATTCACAAAAGAGTTGAATGGTTCATAACAATAGTTGTTTTCACGCCGTGTAAAAACTTCACTTGAGAACCAATTATATTTCCCGCCTTGTTTGCATTTTCTCTCCTTCATCTCTCTCCCTCACTCCCTCCCTCACCCCCTCCCCTACCGTTCTTTCCTCCCACGACGATAGATTATAGATATATAGATAAGCCCGTCCTGTAGTGTGTGTGTGTCGTGTGTGTGTGAAAGGCAGAGATAAAAAGGGAAATCAACAGGTATATGCACTTTGCGCACACACAACACCACACACACACACACACACACCACACACACACACACACACACACACACACACACACACACACACACACAAAAAAAAAAAAAAAATTAGACAAAAAAGATAAACGTGATAGAGAAATTACAAGCACTGTTGAAATGACAGATCCTCCGTAACTACTGATTTGCTAAAAGTCAATTAAAATCTCTCTCCTCTCTTCTCTCTCTTCTCTCTCTCTCTCTCTCTCTCTCTCTCTCTCTCTCTCCTCCTCTCTCTCTCTCTCTTCTCTCTCTCTCTCTCTCTCTCTCCTCTCTCTCTCCTCTCTCTCTCTCTCTCTCTCTCTCTCTCTATACGCCACAGAACATTCCACAATATCATTTAATTGACATTTTACAATTGGACGGAGGGCCTTCACCTTCATCCGATCATTTTAAGCTTGATTATGGCTGGGTCTTGGAGGGGAAGGAAGGACGTGCTGGAAAGACAACAGAGAGAGACGGAGGGAAGGTTGAGGAAGAGGAACGGAAGGGAAAGGACGAAATGAGAGCAGGAAAAAAAAAGGTGCAAAAAGAAAGGGAGGAAATATGAGAGAAATTAGGAAAACACAAAAGAGGGTGCGAAAGAAAAGGATGAAATGCGACGAGAGAAAGGAATAAAAAGTGTGCAAGGGAAACAGACGAAAGAAAAAGAGAAGGTACAATGAAAAAGTACAAGAGAAAAGAGACGAAATAAGAGAGAGAGAAAGGGAATAAAGTGGGCAAGGGAACGGGAATGGGAAGAAATGAGAGAGAAGGAAAACAAGGTCGTGAGAGAGAAAGGGAGGAAATGCGAGAGAGAAAGGAACCAAAAATGACGGCTGAAGTATTGAAAAGGCCTAGTTTGGGTCCCTGACAGAGCTAGTGCCACTAAGCTATAGGATAGGAAAGATTCGCCACCCAGGGCAAAACCATGGGTATACAAGGCAAAACCAATACCACATTCTGGTGTTTTTTTTAGGTAACCAGGTACACATAGAAGAACTGAAAGAAAAAAAGGAAACAGACTCTGGCCAACGGCACGTGCCCACCTGACCGAGGCCGGCTGCCGCCCGGCCGGCGCCGTAGCCATCATAACCATCCCAAATAATCAATCCCCGGGGAGAGGGGCTGAAAAACTTGGCGGGGAAGGAAGGGTGGGAGGCCGAAGGCCGTGCACTAGTCTGGTCAGGGACCCAAAAATAGGCTTTTAATTACTCAAAGCCGTCATTTAGGCTCCCTTAGAGCTTAGTGCCTAAGCTACCTGCCACTTGGAGACGGGGGCAAGAAGCCCCCGACCCCCGCGGGGAGGCAAAAAGAGCAACCTGCACAAGAACAAAACGATACCCACTTAGTATACTCACCCGAATCAAGCGGAGACGTCAATGGGAGGCCCGGCGTCACCACCCCAGCCCCTCCGGACGAGGGAGTCCCAGGGCAAACACAGGGGAAGTCCACGACGGAGTGGGACAGGTAAAAGGAAGCACGACGCCGCGGGCCGTACTCCACTGTCCCCCTTCCAGTACCCCTTCAAGGAAGGGGTGCGGAGAGAATGGCCAGAGACGCAGCAACACCCCGGATCGCCGACTCGATGGACCGCCCCGGAAGCCGGCCGGCAATCCCCCTGGTGGTTGAGGGGACGACCATGAACAGGAGCCCGGAACAGGAAACTGCAGGTCACACGCCAGGGCTCGGAAAGCATCCAGGTAACACCGGAGCGCCGAAACCGGAGCACAAGGGACGTATGCGGGTCCCCAGAGACCAAGCCGGAGACGACGAACGGTTGGAGACGTGGTCCTGCCGCTCGTCTTACCAGCACCTTGGAGAGAGGGAGGGGAGACAGCGGAAGCCGTTCCCGCGAGAAGGTCGCCACTGGGGAAACGGGGTCAGCGCCCTCAGCTGAGAAGCCCGAAACCCCGTAGCCAGGGCCACACAGGAACAAGGCTTCTGCAGGAGGCGAGGTCGGCAGCGTCCGACCAAAATGGTCGCCCTGCAGGAAAACCGGAGAAATTCCTCCAGGAACAGAGGGACCAGGACGACGGGGAGGGGGGTTTTGGTGGAACAAACCCCTCTTCAACAGGGTCACAGAACGCCGGTCCAGGACCAAACCCCAACCGTATTTGAGGGGGGGTCAGCCAGGCCGCAAGGTGAGTGGAGGAGAGTAGCGGAAGTACTCCCTGACGGTTCGTGGGCCAGGAAGGCGAGGAAATCCAAGACGACCGATTCAGAGACGTCGCGGAGGCCCTTGAATTTGAGGGAAAACTGACTGAAAGGCTTCGAGTGAGACTGATTACTGTTCGTATGAGGACGGGCGAAGAGCCGCCAACATGTCCTCGATACGCGTCCAGAGGGACCGTACGACGGAGAGAGGTACGGAGAAAACTTCCAGGGCGTGTAGCTAAGGTGGAAAGAAAGCCTGGCCGGGGCCTCCTCCAACAAAGCGAGGGCCCCTAGAGGAAACGGGGAGGGACACCAGGCCTTCAGTCGGAGAACCACGGTTGCGCCGGCCAGAGGAGCCACATGGTCACCTTGCCCCGTGTAGGAACGCAGTTTGTTGCATTACCTTCAGGAGGACACTGGTGCAGGGAGGCGGAAACAGGTAAACATGGGCGCCACTGTTCCAGTCTTCGTCGAGGGCGTCCGGGCCTCCCGCAGCTGTCCGTCCCCCTCGTCAAAAAGTACCTGTAGGGGCAGAGCGGCGGGACGCGAAGAGGTCCACCTCCGGAGGTGCCCCACCGCCGACAGGAGAGCGTGCCCCCCCCCCCCCCCCAAAGCGCTCCGGGTGAGCTGCCACTCCACCGACGAGCCCCGGAAGCGAGACCAGGCGCGGCCTACACTTCTCCACTCCGGCAGGAACCTGGCAGACAGATGAGTGGAAAACGGGCCGCCCAGGCCCCGAAAATCTGCTCCGAAAGGGGAGACAACAGAAGGGCGGGATCTGGATGGTCCCTTGGCGGGCGAGACAGTGGGCCGGCGACATGTGTCCATCTCGAAGCAGAGAGTGTACTCTGGGATCGGAGTTCGATCGGAGGAAGAGAAGAGGGGACCAGCAGCTCCGTGACGTTTGAGTGGAGTCTTGCGCTCACCCCGGACCACCCGCCGAAACCCTGTCCGGCCGTTCGGAGGAGTGGTAGCCCCACCCGACGTCCGACGCATCCGACATCACGAAGACCGTAGGGGGCGGAGGCAGCCACCCCGTTCACGCGGAGAAACCGCCCCTCCACCAAACCACTCGTTCCAGTTAGTGTGAGGGCCAGGGGAGGGCCGGGGCCGGAAGCAAGTCGCGGGGCCACACCGGAACGGCTTGGTCACCCCCGGACAAGGCGACGGAGACGAAGGCGGCCTAGGGGGAGTGACTTCCATGCGGCGAGAGTTGAGCGAGCCGAGAAGGGACTCCCAATGCCTCCTTGACAAAAACGGGACACGGAGGAACGGAAGAGGCGTTGATGAAGCTTGGCCGCATTTCCCCGAGATGCGGACCCGCAGCTGAACGGAGAGTCCATGCATGCCAGCCAAGTCATGCGGGGAGAGGGGTAAGGACGGACTTTCCCTGTGACTAGGAACCCCATCTCCCCCGCCACCGCAAAAGGATCGGTCCAGCATGCGGAACGCTTCCTCCTGAGACGGGGCGGACACCAGGACAATCGCCCAAATATCATGAGGCAATTGACCTGCAGACACCATCCGCTGAGCCACCACCTTGGTGAGCCGCGTAATAAACCCTCGGAGCGATGGAGAGCCGAAGAGCAGTCTGGTGAACTGACACGTGTCCGATCCACCTGGAAAGGCCAGGAAGCGCCGGAACCGAGGATGAATGGGGACATGCAGAGAGCGTCCTTGAGACGAGGGACGCCATCCAGTCCCTTGCCCTCAGCCGAAGGCGGACCTGGCGCCAAGTCAGCATACGGAACCGGTGGTGCGCACCAAATCCGTTAGGGGCTGATGGTCCAAGATAAAACGCCCCTTCGAAGAGTCCTTCTTGGGTACGATGAAAATGTGGGAAAAGGAAGACCTTTCCCCGCGCCCTTCTCCAACTACCCGGAGGAGGCATGTCCGACCCACGTGGGCGGCGCGCACGTGGAGACCGGCGTCCAAGAAGGAGGTCGCCGAAGGGGCGGTAGGGCAATCCAGGGCCAAGAAAGACCGTTTCGGACACCCTGGCGGCCAACCTCTCTGCGGCCAGGCTGCCCGGAAACCGGACAGGAGGCCCGGGAAGGGCAGGCCTCAGAAGCGAGAGCGACCCTTGGAGGAAGGCTTGTGGACAGTAGCGGGCCCCCGAGCGAAAGGGCCCGAGACCCAGAGCCCTGAACCCGAAAAGAAGGCCCACCCGGACTTGGACGACGAGGATCCTGGGGGCCATCCACACGGGAGGTGAGCATCCTGGACTGCCCCTCCCGACGAGGAGAAGAGACCCGATCCGAACAACTGCTGAGACCCCCCCGGAACCCCCGGCCGAGACGGTCTGGGGGCGAGTAGGACACCACAGGACGGTGGGGGGTATTGAGGCGTGACACTGCTGCAAGGAGGGCTCGGACAAGGACCTCCGATCACGACGGACTAAATCCGGGAGAATCTTGCTGTCGAGTCAGCTCCGGGCAGCCCCGGAAAGCCTCGCGCCGAAGAGCCACGGCGGGCAGTGACGCCCTGTCAATGGCAGGGCGGACCGTCGGGAGGAGGGAGGCGCCGAAACGATCACCAGGGCGGTCGGGACAAAGCCCGACAGACATCGACACGGGAGGAAGGGGAGAGGGAAAAAGAGTGATCCACGGCGAGGGTAGGAGAGCCACTCCGCAAGCGACTGGGAAGAAAAGGCAACAGAAGAGGTCAACAGGGAGGCGTGTTGTTGCCGACCCTGAAAGTCCCGGCGAAAAAAGCTCCCTCCTTCACCGGTTTTGCGCCCGTCCACGGTAGGTACTTGCAGAAGAAAGCGGGACACCCGGAGGAAATCAGCCATCACACGTGGAAAGCACCAGAGGCGGAGAAACGGATCGGGGCCCAGGACGGAAGAAGGACCCCGGTTTCACACTGGTGGTACCCGCTCTCACACTCGCAGGGTCCAGGCCGGCCTCATCCAGGGCAACCGTCTTGGCCCCCCAGAGAAAAGCCACTGGCATCCTGGCTTCCCTCACGCACGGGAAGCCATCCCTGACCAAAACTAGGCTCAGCCAGTAAGGAGGCCAGAGCATCCAAAGCCGGCCGCCGCAAGAAACCGCAGGATGCTTCGAGGGAGCGTTCAGGCGAGAGAAAGGAATCGGCTGGGTAGAGGTAGGACTCCTGTACCCCGTCCTCCCGGGGAGAGACGACCTCCAAGTTCCGGAACTGGGCCCCAGGCGCCTTCCTCCAGACGACCGATGGCAAACAAGCCGATCGTCAACCGTCTCACACGAATCGACGGTGGCATCGGTGCCAGGTAAACAGGACGGAGGAAGAAGGAGGAGTCCAAAGGCATCCTCCGCAGCGGGAACGAGGGGAAGTGCACTAGAAGGCACCTCAGAAGAAAAGGCGGAAGGGAAGGGGCCCGGGCGGACAGGAAGCCAGGGGGAGGAAGTCCCCGAACCGTCGTCGCTTGGGGCATCGGGTAGGGCAGCATCCTCTTCCCCTGTCGGAGCACAACAGGTAGTCATCCTCGACTACACCAGACTTCAGAAAAGAGGCACCGTGTGAGAGGGAAGCAGGCGAAGGGGACTGCGACGCCTCGGTGTCGGAGAATGGGACCCAGAAGTTAAGTGGCCCTCCATTCTTGCCATGAAGGAGTTCACTGAAGTCAGCCAAGCCGAAACCGGAGGGCACAAAGGAGGTGAGGGTGGGGAAGGACCAGTGAGCGCTCTCTGACCAGCCGTAGGAACACAGACCCAGGGCCGGCAAGTCCTCGACCTGGGAAAGTTCGCGGTCAGGTGAGGGACTGAGGAGGGGGGACCGACAGATCTTGTCCACCGGTCAGCACGATCGAGCCGAGCTCATGGAAGCAGAGCAGGGGTTCGGAGGGCGAGGACGAGGAGAGATGATGGACGACCTTGGGCGAGGCCCAGCCGAGAACCCAGAGACCGGTCCCGCCCAGGACAGACGGAAGTGCTGCGTGGGCGAGGACTTCAAAGCCTTCGACCCACCACTCCTTGAGTCAGCATAGGCCTCGCCGGTAAAGCAGGGCACCTACCCCCCTCCGGGGAGGATGAGCCGCAGCCATCACGCATACCGGGCACGGCGGGAACGAAAAAGGTCCGGGACAGAAGGCACGGGGCGTGCGAGGAGCAGAACTTGGCCGGGGACCTAAAAGACACGAGCAGCCCTGGGCCTCACAATGATTCCGCTTGGAAAAGAAGGGTAAACAGTAAGGGGGAAAGGACTAGACGCAACACGAAACGCCCCCAAAAACCCCCACCTGCATCGCCACAGCACTACCCCGGACCCCCAGTACGTGGAGGTCGGGGAGGTGGGGGTCGACGGGCCAAGCCAGGGACCGATAACCTCCCCTACCCGGCCCATGGGAGGGTCCGGGCGGGGGAGCGGGAAGGTGTGCAACAGCAAGGAGCGACGTAACCATCAGCCCAATCTCAGCGCAACACGTTGGCAGGCCAGGGGTCGTGGCAGACCAGGGACCACCCAAACCCCCCCGCAGCCCTTGGGAGGGTCCGGGCGGGGGGGGGGGGGTCGTTGGCTGGGAGAACTACGAACATCCGCCCATCTCGCTTACACATGGCAGGGGACCAGGTACCACCAAACCCCCCGCACCGGCCCTGGGGAGGGTCCCGGGCGGGGGGGGGGAGGGCGTGCTGGGAGAACTACGGTACCATCCGCCCATCCTCAGCTTACACGTGGCAGACCCAGGTACCACCAAACCCCCCGCACCAGCCCTGGGAGGGTCTGCTGGCGGGGGGGGGGGGGGCGTGCTGGGAGAACTACGTAACCATCCGCCCATCTCAGCTTACGTGGCAGACCAGGTGTCAGGCCAGGGACGCCCTGGCGGGGAAAAAATGCCCAGGGGAGAAAGGGTGAACGCCGCGCCCCTGGGGGTGAGCTTAAAAACACAGACACAGACACAGCCGAATAAAATATATTAAGACCAAGCGGCCCGGCCAGGGAATAGAAGAATAACTACACTCATGCCCGTAAAACCCTTACAGAAGGATTACGAAGGCATGAATGGGTAAAAACTTCACACACACCCACGTTAAACACGTAAACAACAGCAGGTGCTTTACCATATGGCCTGAATAGAAACAACACGGGTTACAGGAGGACGCAGCAGGTGTTGAACGCTGAGAAGGCAAAAAATAAGAAAATGGCTCCGAGCCGGTCTGGCGGCCAGGCGGCCTCGGTCAGGCATGGCACGGCGTTGCCAGGACGTATGTTTTTTTCTTTCAGTTTCCTTCTATGTGTAGACTGTTACTAACCAATTGGGATTGGTTGCCTGTATACCCAGGCGTTTGCCCTGGGTGCGATCTTTCCTATCCTATAGCTTAGTGCACTAGCTCTAAGGGGACCTAAAAAGTGTGTAATAAAAGACGAGACAGAAAGGAAGGAAGGAAGGAAGGAAGGAAGGAAAAAATTAGTGGAGAGTCTCGAGGGAATGTGAGAAGGAAAAGAATAGGAGAGTGAAGAAGGTGTAAGGTGATAAAAAACAAACTCTTCAGCTCCTTCCGAAACGGTGTTTCATTTTTTTGTTATTTAGAAACCTGAGACCATGAAAATAAGAAGAAGAAGAAGGAAAAGAAGGAGGAAGGAGGGAGGAGGAGGGAGGAGGAGGAGGAGGAGGAGGAGGAGGAGGAGGAGGAGGAGGAGGAAGGGTAAGGTGTAAGGTAGGGAGGAGGCGGAGAAGGAGGAGGAGGAAGGGAAGATGAGGAAGCGGAGGCAGGGAGGAGGAGGGAGGATGGAAGGAAAATGTAGGAGGGAGGAGGGGGAGGAAAAGAAGAGGAGAGGAAGAGGAAGATGGAAGAGGAATGGAGAAGAGGAGGAGGAGGAGGGAGGAGTGATGTTCAGGTATTCAGTATCACTAAAAAAGAATACAAGAGTTTGATGAGGTGGCCGGCCAATGGCTTTAGTTACCTTTATTCCCATTTTCTGAATCGCCTCAGAAATTATATATGTACATGAAACTCTCGATATAGTTTACTAGCAACGTCCTTAATTTCCTATAACGTGACAGTTTCCTCGTTATGACTGCTAATATGAATGAGTGATGCCGGAAGGTGGCTTAATTGGTAAAGAAAGATTGAACCCCTTTGTCTGTTAACGGAATAAGAGGAAAAATGAACCCCCTTGTACTATATTTTTACTATTACTACAAGGGCCAAATTACCACCTAAATAAATCATAAAACTGCTAAAGACACACACAATATGCAATAACTATCACGTAATTTTTCCTCAAGTAATACACAAACATTAGATCTACACTGATACATTCCATAAATCCAAGAAAATACTGCTGAATCGAATAGAGGAAAGAAAGACATAAACAAATAGGTGGATATTACGATATGACACAATGACATGAAGAGATACGGAAAAGGCTATGGTGTGTAGAAAGGCCATTATTCTTGTTTCCACGCAGATAGCAGGAATTCTCCTCCTTGTGTTTTAGGAGACACGGTCATCTGGCTGTCCCGATGAAAAAAACAATGTGAATTACGAGACCTCCTTCACTCTAATGACACTAATGAAATGTGTGTGTGTGTGTGTGTGTGTGTGTGTGTGTGTGTGTGTGTGTGTGTGTGTGTGTGTGTGTGTGTGTGTGTGTGTGTGTGTGTGTGTAGTAGTAGTAGTATAGTAGTAGTAGTAGTAGTAGTAGTGGTGAAGTAGTAGTGGTAAAGTAGTAGTAGTAGTGGTGAAGTAGTATTGGTGAAGTAGTAGTAGTAGTGGTGAAGTATAAAGTAAAAAGAAATAGTAGTAGTAGCAATAGTATAGTCTATTTTATATAATATGGTCAAAATGCCCAGTGGACAGTGGTCAAGTGCTGCTATGTAGTGAGGATGGTGTGTTTGGTAGTGATGATGATACGAGTAATTTGTACACATGTTGAACATTAAGTGCATCAATCAGCTGCCCCGTAGAAAGGGGGGGGAAGGTAGAGGGCGTAGCCTCCTTAGTTAGGGTCTCTTGATAAACATACATGAAGTACTCTATCCTTAGTGCATTTTGACCATATAAAATAAAATACTTTTTTTTTATAGTGATAGTTCTAAAAGGAGAATTACGGAGCCTTTTACATAAGAACATAAGAAAATAAGGAAGCTACAAGAGGCCGCGAGGCCTACACGTGGTAGTTCCTGTCACCTAACACTACCTACATCCACCTTTCATCCCCATCCATGAACTATCCAGCTCCCCTTTAAAGCTCCTAATGACTCCGCACTAACTACCTGTCTACTGAGACCATTCCACTCATTCACCACCCTATTTGTGAACCAGTTTTTTCCCTATTTTCCTTTCTAAATCTACGCTTTTCCAGCTTGAATCCGTTACTTCTTGTTCTACCCTGGTTAAAAGCCGTAAGAACTTTTCCTACCTCTCCTTTTTTAAATCCCTTTATCCACTTAAAACTTCTATAAAGCCCCTTATCTGCGTCTCTCGGGGGTTTTTTTTTTTT
>JACEEZ010011465.1:0-15002 GCA_016584305.1 Chionoecetes opilio
GCACTAGAGGGGTTTTTCTACAAAAAGCCACTTCTGTCAATTTAAAAAAACATTTCACTGATGACAAATTTGTAGAGGGCCACAAGCGCTATGGGGAGGTGGCCTAAAAATTTCTTCAGACCCTACACAAGTCCCCCAGATGCCGCGAAGCTCACCTGAAAACCACTATAATTCACTTCAAACTCAAAAAACCCCTTTAAATTTGAGATTCAAAATATTTCACTGACAAAAAAAGTTGTAGAGGGCAAAAACCTCTATCGGTTTTGTGACCTCAAATTTTTTCATTCAGACCTACACTAAGTCCCCAGACGCCGGAAAGCCACTTATCGACAAAATTCGCCTCTTTTTTTCGTTAAAATTATTCCGGGACACGGGGATTTCCGGGTTATTATATCCCAACTGGGTGGTTTAAAAGGGCTGGATACTCGTTGGGGTCTAAAGTCCTATCACCAAACGCCAAAAGTCGGCAAAAAAAAAGCGAAAAGTGGGTCAACCACGTCAGGTCGAAGTCCCTCACATTCCCTGTGGAGTATGAACAGCCAACGCAGTGTTGGGGATCACTGATCTATATAACAGGGATCGCGGAAGCCGGGCTCAGCCTGTTCCAACTGTCCCCACTTGTCGTAACCAAAACAAACCCTTTGTTTCTGCGGCTCGCGTTGCTGCTATCTGGTGTTATCGCCTCGTCATCCAATTATGCTTGCTGTCTGGCTGTGTTATCACTGGGCTTGCCAAGTGTGCTGCTATTTTTCCTGTACAACAGACCAGGCCGGGAATGGAAATTCTTTCCACCTGTGGAAAACACCACCCCACACACGAAAACCCCACACACACACACACCCCCCCCACACACACCCCCCCACCCACACCCCCCACCCCACCACACACACACACCACCCACCCAACGCCCCACCACCCACCACACACACGCACCCCCCACCACACAGCACGCACCCCCACACACCCACGCACCCCCACCCCAAAAAAGATGTCTGGGTGTGGGTTTGGGGGTGTGGGGGGCCCACACCCCCCCCCCACCCCAGACACCCACACCCAAAACCCAAAAACCCCTACCCACCCACCCATCCACTCTTAATCCATCTCCCCACTCAGTCATCCACCTCTATTAAAAAAAATTAGGTGGATAGGGTATATTTTTTTTTTATTGGGTAATTAGTAGAAGTTATTTTTTAACTTGTTAAAATTAGGGGGGAAAGGGAAAGCGACCTGAGTGCGGTTATGATAAAAATGATCATAGTCATTTGTTCAAAACCCGCACTCAGGTCTTTTCCCCTGAGTGGGTTATATACAAATATCATTTTATCAAAACCCGCCTCGGTATTTTTTCCGTTCCGCGCGCTTCCTAAAAGCGGGCTTGTTCTAATGGAGATACTTTTTTTTGCGAAAAAAAAAGGAAAAAAGAAACCCCTTTTTGGTTAAAGTTAGGTTTAGGTTTCATTCAACCTAAAAGGTTGGTTTAGTTTCATTAAAAACCCTTTAAATTTGGTTAGGTTTCATTAAAACCTAAAGGTTGGTTAGGTTTTATTAATTTATTTGTTTTTAGGGGGGGGGGGGTGGGGCAAAATAAAAATACTCCATTCAACAAGCACCTATTGTGGCCAAAAAAAAAAAATTTTATGTCCTTAAACGACCCCGAAAAATCGTCCATTATTACCAAAAGTTTTTTTCGTAGTCAAAAGAAACCAAGTCGTTTTGTAACTCACTCAGAGTTGAAATTGACTACTGAGTTACGAAAAGACACCAGGGATGTCGAAATACTCAAAAACGTGTAAGAAAATAACTACTTTCAATTCAAAAATTTCCTAATAGAAAGTTTTTTTGTTGGCCAAAGGTTTTTGATTAAATTTTAAAATTCCCGTAATCCCGAAGTAGCTTTTGGACCACTGTGGCTCGCGCCGTACCCCCTGGGGGCGGCGGGACGGGGGTAGGCCGTTATAGTGGACGGAATCGCGTTTTGCTCATTAGGTCTACCACCACACACTCGGTGGGTTTTTCCTCATTAGTCTGTACAAATGCACTCTTTGCCTTCGCTTTAAACCCCATACACCCCACACCTGCACTACAACACTTGTACGGCCCTCGCAACACACCTGTCCTACAACCCTGACGGCCTCGCAACACACCGTCGGCCTCGCAAGACCCTGTCCTACACAAACCCGTACCCTGCACACCCGTCACAAAACACCTGTACGGCCCTGCAACACCCGTCACTATACACCTGTACGGCCTCGCAAGGGACCCTTCACACACACCTGTACGGCCTCGCAACACACCCGTCCTACCCCTGTACCCCCGCAAGACACCTGTACTACCACCTTACGCCTCGCAAAAACCCTTTTTCTGGTTCACCGTAAAAAAAGACTTGGAAGGTTGCGACGATGCACTAGGTTGGAAGTTTAGGTAGTAGTAGAGGGGTTAATGTAGTTGTAAAGGGGGTAATGTAGTGTAGGTGGTAATTTTTTATAAGTATTGGTGTTTTTTAGTAGTAGTAGGTGGGAAAATAGGTTCACATGCCAGCAGCCACCCCCACCCCTGCCTGCCGGCCATGTATTTGTTTTGGTTATTTCAAATGGCGGCTGGTGACTTCAGTATCTCGGGCCCCTGCCCAGATCCCGATCCATGTTATATAATTCAGTGGTTGGGATACGTACAATAAAATTGGGAAATAATTGTTTGGAAAAAAAAAAATAAATTATGTTTTAATTTTTTGGGCCTTTAAAAATAAAAATATCTTCGGGATGACTAGTTTTTTTTAAGGGCAACCCAAAACGTGTGTTTGGGCACGTATCTGTGGGAAAAAATTTGTGTGTGTTTTAAATCCGGAAAGCAAAAGGAGGGAAAAAAAAATCGTTGTTATTGTTCCAGATTTACAATATTTCTTATGACGTAGCTTGTTTAAGAACCTTACATCTACGATATTTTAGTTGACTTATGATGATAAGAATTGAATATAAGTATTTATGAAAAAAAATAAAATTGTAATATTAATCGATTATTATAGAATATATAATAATAGTACCAGTATTATAATATATACTATGATAATAGATAAAAAGTATTAGATAACTACATACTATATTTAAGAATATACATAGTATATATATATATGACGTACTATATAAGTTATCTCTTATTCATGGATGCATAACTTTTATACAATATTTCATAACTGTTTAACATAACTTATATATTATATATAGAGATATTATATACATATATGTATAATATATAATATAATCTATATATATTTATAGTAGTAATGACATTATACTATTGAGTGTAATACTATATAGATCACAAGAAAGTAAGTAAATTAACATAATCATTATTATTAGATGCAAACTTTTAATAGGTATTGACTTACCTTGTTTCAGGTCTTTGTCGTGCTGACTACAGCAAGCCTAAGACTCTTGAACACCTACGTATAACTTGTAAGGGGCTCTACGTATCAGGCATATAGAAAAATTGAGTTTAGCCGCAAAGTAGAGATTTATATTATCTGATCCTGCCAGCTAAATTCTCATTATCGAAGTTGTGACATATAGACGTAGTTACAGCAATAGAATAAATGTCGTGAATTATTTAGACAACATAATTGTATATAATTAATGTGGAGAGTCTTCAAGTGATCCTAGCGGTTCCCGTCGCGGACA
The DNA here is from genome assembly GCA_016584305.1 of Chionoecetes opilio. NCBI lineage: Eukaryota > Metazoa > Arthropoda > Malacostraca > Decapoda > Majidae > Chionoecetes > Chionoecetes opilio. Next base: position 3,675 of record JACEEZ010011465.1, read on the forward strand.
CTGGCATTAAGTTTTGTGTAGCGGTGAGAACTTTCGCTCATTAGCTATATTTTTAACTCGGCGATGTACGATTGACGCGGCGGATATTTAGGATGTGTTTTGAAGTACTGATGGCTGCGGTCTATGGCAAGACGCGTAGCACTACTATATGACCAGATCGAATTCAACGTCCAAGATGTCTATAAATAACCACAATATGAAAATACATTATTTTTTAAAGCGGCGGCTGTTTGTTTGAGCGCGGGCGGATATTTTCTACAGATGTGGTTTGGGAAGTACGGATGGCTCGCATCGTCTATGCAAGCTTACGCGTTAGGGCCAACTATAGGACGGCAGTATCGAATTCATAACACCGAGCCCATACATACACCTCGTAACAATATTAATTTTTTTAACGCGGCTGTTTGTTTGACGCGCGGGCGTAGGGATATTTATTTAATGGATGTGTTTTGAAGTACTGACTAGGCTCAGGTCTATCGCATAGGACGCGTAGCCCTCTATAAACGGCGGTGAGTTATCGAATTTGCAACCACTAGGCTCATCTAGTAAATAACCTCATAATAAATATTAGTTTGTCAACGGGCGTACCGGTTTGCTTGACAGCTCGGTATATATTAGGATGTGTTGGAAGTCTGATTGGCTCTGGTCTAATTCAGACAACTGCGTAGCGACTATAACCGATATACTCGAAGTTCAACATGCGTCATATAAATTACCCATAAGAAAATATTTAGTTTGTAACGGCGAACGGTTTGTTGAACGCGGCGGAATATTTAGGGATGTGTTTGCACGTACTGATTGGACTTCGGGTGCTATCAAGACGCGTAGGACGCACTATAAACCAGATCGATTTCAACCGACGCCATAATACACCACAAATATTATTTTTTAGAAACGGCGGCTGTTTGTCTATGTCCGCGGCATAGATATTTGTAGATTGGTTTGAGTACTGATGGCATCTGTCTCACCAAGACGCGTATGCCACTATAAACGCCAGATCGAATTTCAATATACACCCGGCCACATAGAATAAACACATAATCAATACTTATTATGTAACGGGCAGAGGCGATGGTTGTTTGACCAGCGGATATTTAATGGAGTGTGGGTGGTAACAGTAGCTGGATCGGCTCGTCGATCAAGTAGCCGGCGTGAGACACACTATAATCCAGATCATAGAAGTTCAACCAGCCGTTTAGGCATAATATAGCCACATTAAATAGGCTTGATTCAGTTACGGGCGTACACGAACGAAAAGGGGGGGATTTTTTTTTAACATACCCCGGGGCGGAAAATTTTTTAAAAGTTTTAAATTAAAAACAAAAAAATAAAAAAAAAAACGGGGGGTTTTTTTTTTGGGGGGGGGGGGGATTTTTGGGATTTTTTAAAAAAAGGGGGGGGTTTCAAAAAAAAACCAAACCCCCAAAAAAAACCAAAAAATAAATTTAAAAAACGCATTTTTAAAACCCAAAAAATTAATTTTTTTAAAAGGGGGGGCGGGGTTTTGGGGTTTTTTAAAACGGGGGGGGGGGGAGGGTTAATATAAAAGGGGGTGGGGGTTTCCCCCCAAGCCCAAAAAAACCCCAAAAAAAAAAATTAAATTTTTTTAAAACCCCCCCTTTTAAAAAAACCCCCAAAAAATAAATTTTTTTTGAAAGGGGGCGGGGGCGGTTTTTTTTGGGGGACGCGGGGGTTTTTAAAAAGGGTTTGGGAAAAGTTTTTTTCCCCCGGGGATAAAAAAACCCCTAAAAAAAAAAAAAATTTTTAAAGGGGCAACCCCGGGTTTTAAAAAAAAACCCCCATTTTTAAAAAAAAATTTTTTATTTTGGGTTAAAAGGGGGTACCCCCACAAAAACAGGGTTCAAAAATTTTTCCCACGCTAGGGGTTTAAATTTTTTTTTTTCCAAAAAAAAAAAATTTTTTGGGGGGGAACAAAAAAAGGGGGAATTAAAATTTGGGGGCATTTCCGTGGGGGGTTGTTGGGGAAAAAATTTTGGGTTATTCCCCCTTTTTTTTGGTCCTTTTTGTTTGCTAGGGCCCGGGGGGGGGCCCATCGTTTCCGGGGCATTTGGCCTTTTGGGAAAATTTTTGGGGGCCCCTTTTTAAAACCCCCCGCGGGGGGGGGATTAGAGGGCCGGGCCCCTCTAAAAAAAATTTGGGGGGGGGTTTTTTTTTCCCCCCTGGGAAACCCCTTTAAGGGGGGGTTGCCCCGGGGGGGGGACAAATGGGGCCCCCCTGTTTTTTTTCCCCCTTTTTAAAGGGGGCAACCCTTTTTAAAAAGGGAAAAAAGGGCCCCTGGGAAAATCACAAAAAACTTAAACCAAAAAGGGGGGGTTTTTTTTTCAAATTTTTTTTCAGGGGGGGAAGACTTTTTGTTTTTGAAAATCCCCCCGACACCCCCCGGTTTTTTTTTTCAAAAAATTTAAAACCGGGGTGTTTTTGGGGGGGGGCCCCCAAAAAGGGGTTTGGGGGGCCCCAAAATTTTTTGGGTGGGGGGGGGGCCCTTTTTTGGGAGGGGTTTTTACTTAAAGGGGAAAAATTTTTGTTTTTTTTTGGGGGGTTTTCCCCGGGTTATTTTTTTTCCAGGTTTGAAAGGGCGGTTCCGTTTTTTTTTCAGGGGGGGGGACCTGGGTTTTTTTTTGGGTTCCTAAAAAGGGGTTTTTTTTTTTCCTTTCGGGAAAAAAAAAGGGGGTTTTTTCCCTTTGGGGGGAAGTTTTTTTGGGGGGCCCCAAAAAAAAAATTTTAGGGGAAAAAGGGTAAAGGACTTTAAAAGGGGGGGCTTCCTTTTAAAAAGGGAAACCCCTTCCCCTTTTAAAAAAATTTTTAAAAAATGGGGGGGGAAAATTTCTTTGGGAACCAAAAGGGGGGGGGGGGGCCCCGGGGGGGGGGGGTGGGTTCCCCATTGAAAACAAAAAAAAAAAAAAAGGGTTTTTGCCGCCGGGGAACATTTCCCCTTATTTGGGGGGGATCAAAAGGTTTTGGAAAAAAGTTTTTGTTTTTTTTTTAAAATTATTCGGGGGGGGGGGGGGGGGGGAAACCGAGGGTGGAATGGCGGGGGGTTAAATTTTAAAAATAATTTTTTGGGGGAGGGAAAAAGGTCCCCCCCTTTTTTAATTTTTTTTTCCGAGGGGAATTTTTGGGAGGAAAAAGTAAAAAAAAAAAAAAAACCCAAATTTGGTTAAAGGGGGGGAAAATTCGGGGGCCCCCAGGTTTTTTAAAAATTTTGGCCCCCAAAAGTTTTTCCCGGGGGGGGGAAAAAATCATTAAATCTGGGGCTTAAAAATTTTTGGGGGGCCGGGGGGAAAATTTTACCTTTTTAAAACCCAAAAAAAAAGGGGGGGGGAAAAATTTTAAAAAAAAACCCCCCCCGGGGTTTGAGGGGGGAGTTGGAAAAGGGCCAGAAGGGGGGGGGGGACCACCCAAACCCAGGGTTTTTTGGGGGAAAAATTTGGCCTGGGGAAAAATCGGGGGGCCCGGGGAATCCAGGAAGGGGCTTTTCGTCCCTTTTGGGGGGGGGAACCCCGGGGGGGGGGGGGGGTTTTTTTTTGGGGGGTTCCCCCCCAAAATGGGGGGGGTTTTTTTTTCCCCCCCCCCCCCTTTTTTTTCCTGGCCACATTAAAACCCTGAAAAGGTTTTTTGGGGGGGTTTAAAAAAAATTTTTTTTTTTTTTTTCCCCCTTGGGGGGAAAGGGGTTTTGGGGTTTTTGGAAAGGGCCTTTTTTTCTTGGGGGCCCCCGCGGGATGATTTTTTTCAGGGGGGCCATTAAGTAAGGACCCTCCATGCCTTGCCGTTTTGAAAAATTTCTTTAGCCCAAAAAACCTCTCCCAGGGGGAACTGGTTCCTGAGGGCGGGCCACTTTGGAACGTGTGGTCTTCTCCCTTCGCAGGGGCCTGGATGAGTACTATTCATCATTCATCATCATCCTTGATTGAAGGTGCTTGATGGTTTTCCGGGCCTTCCAGGTTTCCTTCGGCCTTTTTAGCCTTAAAAAGGAAAAAAAAAACTTGGGGATTACAAAATTTGCCATTGGGGGCAGGACGGAAACGGGCCAAAGTTGCAAAAAAAAAATTTCCCCACGAATAATTCTTCGATAAAGGCCCCCGGTGATTTGTTTTGTCCACTGGGGTGTTTCCCAAAGGGGAAAAACCCGCATTTTATTCGGGTTCGGTCCCTGGAGTAGTCCCCTTTGCCTGGGGACAACCGCCTGCTTAAAAAACTTTTAGGGTGCCAAGGGGAACCCCCCTTTTTGTTTACTTTCCTGAGGATGTTCAAAAGCTTCTCCAAAGCCCCGTTGTTGCGGTTGCAAGTAGTAGTTAGTCGAAAGGAAGGAAAGGGAGTTTCCCACCGAAAGGGAAGGGTGGTTACGGTCATTACATAACGAAAAAACGGGGGGGGAACACCTTTTCCCACCCCTTTTTTTGTGTTCCGGCAAAAGGCCCCACATTTTGTCAAGCGGACGTTCCATTACATAAATGGAACTGGTTATTATCTAAATACCGGGGGGAAGGAGAGCGTTTGGCCAAAGGGGGTTCTTTTTTTGAATGAGGAAAAAACGAATACCCCAGGGCCCCTCCAGATGGGACTTGGTTTTTCAGCAGGCCCTTGCTGAGTGCATTCCGTCTTCCTCACCATGGGGGACAAAAAAAACAAAAAACCATTTTTTGTCGAAATGGGGCCAAGGGGCCACTTTGTGCCCAGCCTGGGAAAAAAATTTTACTATGCGAGCCCAACTGGATTTGATGGGGGGGACCTCCTATTTCTCCGCCCAGTCAGCTTTCGTAAAAACAGGGATAAAATAACCTGTGGGCTGGGGAAATTTTTGGACCATTTCAAGTTTCGGGCAAAAAAAAGGGGCTGGTTGCCCGGGCTATATTATGTGCTGTGATGTCGAATGGGGTCTCGGGTTTTTTCCGCCCCTTTGTTCAAATTTTGAAAAAAGGTATTTTGGGGACGCCAAGTTAGAGGTTGGTAAATTCTAAACTTGGGGGGGGGACCATGGGACTGCAATTGCCTTTTCCAAGGAGGATCAAGTTTTGTGGGTGAACCATGGTAAGGCGTATCGGACTGTGGGGACGGACCGTGCAAAAAAAAAAAACGTTAGCTGGTTTTGTTTGGGAAAAAAACGGGCCAACCTCTTATAAGAAGCGTTTCGCTGGGGGTTCAAATTGCGGGACAATTTTTTTTTACCCACTGTTTTGTCCTGGAAAACTTCTTTGGGGGAAATTTTATTACTTACATTTTCTCGCATTTTTTCCGCCGGGGGTCCCAGTTGTTGGCCACTTGGGCATTGGGGGTCTTGTTCGGCCACAGGGGGGTCATGCAAAAACATTAATTTTCGGAGTTACGAGGTTCTCTTGCAGAGGGTTCCTGTCTCCGGGAATTTCTGGCCGTGGGGAACCAAATTCGGTTCCAAATCATCTCTGTGCCGGAATCCACAGGAGTAACCGGGGTTGTAAAAAATATCCGTTACCACAGTGGTGTGGGGGGGAAAGGGGGCCCCTTTTTGGGGGAAAATTCAATGGGACATAGGGTAGCCCAGGCCGCCACATCGCCAACACCTTGCTCTTTTCAATGATGTTCAAATAGGGTCGCATGAAAGTTTCCCGCCCAATGAAACACCATTGGTTGACCAAGTCACAGTTATCAGCCACGGGGGGTCTGGGGCCTGGTTGGGAGGTTTTCAGTGAATTTCCCCGCCAATCTAGGGTTAGTGGTGGGTATGGTCACAAAAACAAGGTCCCGTACCTTACCGAAAAATGGCCCCACACCACAGCCAGGAAAAAATCTAAGGTATTGCGGTGCATGTTTACCTGGGGGACTGCCGTGAAGGGTTGGTGGGAAGAAACGCACGATTTTTTTCCCACCCGAAAGGCCTTTATATCGCTTTCATCAAAAAAAACCCCCCAGTTCGTGGTAGAAACCTTTTAAAACGGTCAAAGCCGCGAGGCGTTTGCTTTGATTAGCGGGTAATATTAAAGATAGTCGATCTCCTCCATTTTTTTAAGGGCATTGGGGAGAAAAAAAACCAGGGAAAAAACGGGAAGGCTTGCCTTTTTTCAGACGGCCCCCCCAAAAATTTTAGGGGCGGTGGAGAAATTCATTCCCTTGCCGTTTGCCAAGGGGAGGTAAATAAATTTGTGCCAAGGTACTCTCTGAATGAGGAATGTTTATTTTTTCATGGGTCAAATAAACTCGTAAGCCACTGTCGCCACAGGGGGTTAGGGTAGGTCAATGGCTCAGGCACTGGGAAGACCACAAGAGTTTCAAATGTTTTGGGGACATCATCTGCCATTGAGTTACCATGACCCTGGAGCCAAACAAAAAGTCTCCTTACCCTTGCCCTCAGTGGCGGTTGTCACCAACCTCTTTCAATCACACACCCTCATCTGGGCCATGAACTGGCATCGCACCGCGTACCCCGGTGGGTGGGACTGCATTAGAGATTCGGCCCGCAAAAAAAATGGGCCAGATTGACATTTTTCGACATGTCGGGTTGGGACAACGGGATTGCGAGCAAAATACTTGGTTTTTCATGGTGGAATAAGACCTTCGCAAAGGGATGTGCATGCATGCAAACCCAATGGCCAAAACAACCAGATTTTTTGATCACGGACGGAAAAACGGGGAGGCCTGCCTGTAAGCGTTTGTTCACCAACTCTAACTGGAATCCACACCGCGTTCCATGGTCCAAGAAAGTACATTTGAAATTCCCTTTCGGAGTGGAATTCTTGCGCCTTGACATTACCTGGTACATGTAGTGTACATTTAGGCCCCTTGCCCACTATAAATTGCTTGTGTTTGGCTCCCGACCAAGGTGGGGGCACTGGGGCGTGGGGGGGAAAACTTAGCAAAATGGGCCAGTGACCGTAGTTTTTGGTTAGGCGAAGAATGAAAGGCTCGGAACAAGTGTTAGTGTTTCCCCCTCACCCTATATTCAGTCATAAGGGGGACGGAACCAACAGTTGTGGGTGCAATCGTCCCCTTTCCGTGGTTCGTTTTATTTCAAGCCTAACCGGGTCATTTGAAACCAAGGGGAACGTACGTTGGGCTGGACTGTGTATTTGGTACTTGGTGTTGGTCGGACCGGGTGATTTTATGGTTACCGCTCAGAAGTTTCATTAACTGTTAGTTGCAGGGTTGAGGGGCACAATTTGCCCGGTCGTCGAAAATGGTTCCCCCACATATTTTTTTTTTCCATGGGCAAAAAGGCCAGAAAAAGGGGTCCCGCCAAGCGAAAGTACAGGGAGGGAGGTCTTCTCCGTATTTTTCCCTTTTTTCGGAAGCCACCGGTTCGGGTTTCCTTCGAAGAAACAAGAAAACGCATGGGTACACTTTTTTTTTGTTTACCCCCCAAAAAAAAAATGCTTTGGGCCGCCAAATTGTTCTCCAGTGTTCGTGGACGTCCCTGGGGGGGCGGGGTTTTTTTTTATTTAACAAAACAAAAACGTCGTTCCGGCAGAAGTCATGCAAAAGTGGACACCAGTTCTTGTGTTGACTGTGAAGGCAAACAGGTGCATTGCAAGCGCATTTAGTAATAAATTACCCGGGCTTTGCTTTAAATTGACCACTTCGTATCAGGGCCATCCATGTCATCCTTGGGGGGAGGGGGGCGGGGGACACAATTTCTGAGTATCCTGCGGATTTTCTCGAGACAAACCCCGGGGTAAATGCCAGTAAAGGGCCTTACATTTTTTTTTTTTTTTTTTCAAGGGGGGGGGGACTTGGGATTCCTGAGGAAAAGCAGTATCGAGGGGGTGAATTCCATCTCGTTCGGTCGCTGTTTCAACCCCTTCCTTGTTGAGGGTGCACCAAATGCTCATAAAGATTGTGCGTACCGTTACCCCTCTTTGTTTTGGGAGCACCCTTTTTTTTTCTATTCAAAATTGCATGAGTGTTAGATCTCAAAGGTTTGCAACAATCTGCGCAGCCAAAACAAAGTTGGGGGGATAGTTTTTTTCATGGGGATCGCCGCCGTTTCGCCAAAGACAACCAGAAGTTATTAGGGGAGTAGGCCAGAAAGCTCTTCTCATTAAAATTATTTGCTGGCCCTACCATGGAGCCCAGAACCGGAACTGTTTAAAATACGACTTGCTGCTAAAAAGGTTGTGCCCGCATGTTTTGTTTTCAGTATAACTCACAATTGAGAGAAAATATTCGGCCGCAGAAATATAAAATATTTTTTTATTTTCAGCCGAAAGCGGGGGGGACGGCAAGAAGCAACTGAACTGGAGTAAAAATGAATTAAATATAATCAGTAGGCTTGGTGTTTACACTATGGCAAAGTTGCGAGTCCCGCTCATGGCTTTTTGCCAACGGTCCCTGCAAGGATTTTTATCTGTCCACGTTAATGTGGTATTTTTTTCCAAAGTGGAAAATTTTAAATGTTGTAAAGTGCCCGAACTGCATGTTTTGGGCCCCGGGTTTCTTGAAAACCCAAAATCAACCCCTTGAACGGTTTAGGGCCCTTGGCTCAGGGGGTTCTTGAAAACCCAAGTAGTTAACCCTTTGATGTTCCGGGACTTGGGCCAGGGGTTCAGGAAAACCCCGTTGAGAACTTTGACGGGGTTTATGTTATTCTACTTGGGAAATGCAAAAAAATTTTCATTCCCAAAAAATAATGCCATGTGGGGTCTTAGTTTAGCATATTCAATTAAATCTTGCGGGATTTTACCCAGTGCCCAAATAAAACAGCAAAGGGCCGAGGCCAGGACACCGCAGTCTTTGCTATTATCTTACTGAAGAACAGGGAGGGTTTGAAATGTTTAATTTTTCCGGCGAACCTTCACCTTCACCAAAAACTTTGTGACAACTTTGTACAATTGCTTTAAGGATCATGTTATTCATAGAATCATAAACACGGACAGATTTATTTCATAAGAAACCCGGGAAACCCAATGCCCTCACCCCCGGGTTTCGCGGGATGAACTATTGCAGCGCTTTCGCCTTGCCGAGGGGAAAAAGGAAGGCGCCCTGGGGAAGAGGGCAGTCATGGGGGACAGCTGGCTCGACATTACGATGCGATGGCTGCAATTACCCCCAATAGGGTACAATGGCTTCATCAGTGAGTTTGCGCCCCAATGAATGCCGTAAGGCAGCTGTGTGACCGAAGCCATCCTATAATTATCAGCAAAATATTTATGATATAAGGTAACGAAAAGAGAAAGTTATCAAGAGAAAAGACGCAGTGAAATACTTTTGCCTCGAGGATAAAGCAACCGTGTGACAAAAAGCCTTTGTGTCAACCGCAGTGATATCGGAATATCAGATGCTAGCAGAAGACCACCCCGGCGGTTTAACCCTTGTTTAACCAGCCTGATAGCTGGGTTCACCCCAGCTATCAGGCTCATTGATTTTTTAAAATCCCTTTATCCGTTTTTAATGATTAAAAAACGTGTCCGGGTGCAGGGCGGGAGGGGGGACCTTGTTTACCCCCCAATTTTTTTTTTGTGTATTTTTTTAAGAAAAGGCCAAATTCCTTCCATCATTGTTAAAATTGTCTCATAAGGGCGTGTTGGTCTAAAAAAATGGCTCAGATTTATTTCCCACGTGTCTGGAGGAAAAAAAAAAAAAAAGAAATTTTTTAAAAAAAGGGAATTTTAAAAAAAAAAGAACCCCTAAAAGGTTTTGGGGAAAGAAATATAATGGAAAAAGGGACAGAGGACAAGGCATGGACAACTAACCAACAAGAAAACGCAACGGGTGGAGTGTTTTCAAATTACTTGCTTGCCGCTGCGCGGTTGCAAAGGGTCGAAAAACTTCTTGCTATTGGGGCCCATAAGACCTCCATAAATATCCCCCCAGTCAATGATATCGGGTTTAAAGGGTTAAGTCAAAAAACCTTTCCTCATTGCAAACCATGGTGGGTTTAGGAACATTAGCGTTGTGTGTTGTACAAATTTTATTGCATGTTACATTATTGTACTCTGGCCTCAAACATTTTCGTTATAAATAAAAACGGGGGGTATTAAATAAAGAATGAGGCTCCTGTGGCCATTGGAAACTGCCGATGGCTGCTACTAATCATTTCCGTTTGTTTGGTAAAAAGATTTTTTATTTTCCCGCGTGAGAAAATTTTTTATAAAAATTGAATTAATGTTTTTTTTTAACCAAAAACATGCACCCTGGTCATTGTTGGAGGCGAACGTAACAAAACCCCCCACCACCTTTCCCCTTAAATATTTCCCACTCTATTGAGTAGTGGTTTCCGGTAAGACGCCGGGTTAGATCCAAACTAACCCTTGAATTTTTTCGAAAAAAATCATTGTATTCCTGGAATATCTGCCCCTCAGGGGGGCTGCAGGCAAGGGATCCAAGGGGGGCCCCACATTTCCTACTCCATGTATACTACACAGCACTCTCAAAATTTTCAATTTTAGGTAGTAAAATTTCCCCCGAGTACGCTATCTCCTACACACAGAGGTGTAGGATTATGCCCACCTTGTTTTTTTGGGTAGGAATATGACCGACTATGGTAGGGGCGGGGACATTTTTGTAAATATGTGCATCTGTAAAGCACATTAATTAAAAAGGGGACTTTTTATTTTTCACTAAAGCATACGTATTTCAATGAAATTAAAAATTAAAAAAGGGCCCTTTTTTTTTTTTCACAAAATAATATTATATTTTACTCCGAAAGGGACATTGACGCGGCGGGGGATTTAGGTGTGGTTTTTAAGTTATGGCTCGGGTCTTTTCCCCAAAAGCGTAGCCACTATAACCAGTCGAATTTCAACCACGCCATAAATAACCACATAAATATTTTTTTTTAAAAGGGGGCTGTTTGTTTTTACGCGGGGATATTTAGGATGTGGTTTTTAAGTTGATGGCCCCTTACCCAAAACGGTAGCCACTATAACCGATCAATTTCAAACCACGCCATAAAAACCACATAAAAATATTAGTTTTTTAACGGGGGACGGTTTGTTTGACGCGGCGGATATTTAGATGTGGTTTGGAAATACTGATGGCTCGTCTATCAAACCGTACCCCCTAAACCAACGAAGTTCACCACGCCATAAAAAACCACATAAATTTATTTTTTAAAAGGGGGCGTTGTTTACGGGCGGGAAATTTTGGGTGTGGTTGGAAGTACTGATGGTCGGGCCCCAAAACGCGTAGCCCCTTAACCCAAAGAATTTCAACCACGCCATAAAAAACCACATAATAAAAATTTTGTTTGTAACGGGCGGGCGGTTTGTTTGACGCGGCGGATATTTAGGATGTGGTTTTTGGGAAGATGAGGCCGGTTATCAAGACGCGTAGCCACTATAAACCCGATCGAAAAATCAAACCCCGCCATAAATAACCCATATAAAAATTATTTCGTTA
>JACEEZ010011466.1:0-16603 GCA_016584305.1 Chionoecetes opilio
GTTTCTGGATGTCTATTGTAGGCTACGTGTACCTACATCTACGTTTCACCAATTATTTTTTTTTTGCCAAAACCTAGATAAAATGCTGGTTGTGATTATCCTCCAGTGCATCTCCCCCGTTTTAACATCCATGGGCGGGTGTGTGGTGGGCGGGTGTGGGGTGGACGTGTGGGGGGGTGTGTTGGTGGGCGGATGTATGATGGGCGTGTGGTGGGTGGGTTGTGTGGTGGGCGGATGGGTGGTGGTGGGTGTGTGGTGGGGGTGTGTGATGGACGTGTGGTGGGGGGTGTGTGGTGGGCGGATGTATGATGGGGTGTGGTGGGTGGGTGTGTGGTGGGCGGATGGGGGGTTGGGTGGGTGTGTGGTGGGCGGATGTGTGATGGGCGTGTGGTGGGTGGGTGTGTGGTGGGCGGATGTTGATGGGGTGGGGGGGCGGATGGGTGATGGGCGTGTGGTTGGGTGGGTGGGTGGTGGGGGTGGGTGATGGGCGTGTGTGGGGTGTGTGTGTGGTGGGCGGGTGGTGGGCGGATGGGTGATGGGCGTGTGGTGGGTGGGTGTGTGGGGCGGGGTGGGTGGGTGGGTGGTGGTGGGGGGGGGGTGCCTGGGTGGTGGTGGGTGGTGGTGGCCCGTGGGTTACACACAGATCGAGACCTTCCTACGCGTGTTGGCGCTGAGTCAGACTGATGAAATGTTCGTATTCGTGCCCTGCGATAGGTTCTCTAAAAGGCTTTCTTTTTGTGTGATATAACATATATACCAAATTTATACATTTCTATTGCAAATGTAATATCACTCATGAATATATTTAAGTATTTGACTATACTATAGCAATATACACCAGTTTTGGTGCTAAGCCAGCAAGTACAACGAAGATTCGGACACATTGAAAAATTCGGGGGGATTGGGAAAATTTGTTCCCAGACGTCGCTGGAGAATTTAATATTTGTGACTTCTTACCTGTTAAGAGTCACCTACTCTACTCCTTACTACTCCTTACCTACTATTAATTAAATACAGTATCCTTTGCATGTAATGAATGTTGAATTGGATGAGAATTAAAGGAAAAGAGAAACATTTACGGGAGGAGTTTTGATAAGATTTTCTCATGCGCGCGATCTGATTGGCCAGGCTCTTGAAACCACCCCCACACCCACGACTGTATAATTTTACAGGAAAAGAGTAAAATAAGTGTATCTGCTCAGTTTTCTATGCACGCAAAAGAGTAAAATATAAGTGGGCGGAGCTTAAATAAGTAAAATTTTACTTCCAAAGGCATGGACAAAATACGCCTTAGGTTAGGTCAGGTTATGTTAGTTTAGGATTCTACTGTAGTTTAATACAATACAAGGCACGTAGTTACAACCGTCCTCGATCAAGTTGTAGATCTCTGATGATTTGCAGTATTTTTAAAACCCCCCCAACACACGTCGGAAATTAAAAAATAAAAACAAGGGGGGGCTGTTATGTCAGGAGTATTGGTCAATAGGGAGTATTGGTCAATAGGGAGTAGTGTACCTACTAAACTGCAGATTTATTTAGATTAGGTAAGGAAGTTAGAAAGTGGGGTATAGTTAGTTAATTTTTACCTCGAAACCTAAGCAAATCCCTCGCTGAAGTGTCCACGGCGAGGGAAAATAACAAAAGCGATGAAACGCAGCAAGACATGGAAGACGAAAACGAAAAGTGGTATTATTCCAGATGAACATCGAACTTCCTTTAGTGGAGAAACTGTTTTTTTCTGGGGGATTTTGATGCGTTTGAATTAATCTGCTAACCGTTTCTTCGTAAATAATTTTTATTTATTATTGTATTTTTTAGGTAGACTAAAGTTAGGTTAGGTATAGGTAAGGTTAAGGATAGGTTAGTTAGGTTTAGGTTATGTTAGGTAAAGGTTAGGTTAGTATAGGCTCATTAGGTTCAATTTTTTTTTGTCATTTTTGTTGCAAATCACTAAAAAAAAAAAAAAAAAAAAAAAAAATTGCGACAGAAACGGTTTATAACTTTATAGATTAACTCAACACATCAAAACTCACCAGGAAAAATTATTTCGTCCACCAAAGGAAGTTCGGTGTTTATCTGGAAATTTACCCGAAAAGTAAACACTACCCTCTCTCCTTCCTACCAAAAACATCTTATATCTCCGAAAGTAGTGATTTGCGACAGTAACTCAGAGTGGAAAGTCTCTCAGAATCCATTAATGTTTAAAAAGACAACACATTCCTTACTGTATAAGGAATTTTGGTCCGATAGTCAAAATTTACCCAATATCACAACCACGTCAGGCTACATTACTTACTGGTTAAGTTGTGGATTGTTGTGGTCCCGTCAAAGGTTCAGAGGGTCCAGTAGGTGAGTCTTTGTGGTAGTTATGGTACTAGTGGAGGTGATGTTTTGTCAACCAGCCACACAACCATGAATGCCTCTTCAGCACAGAGAAGTTTGCAGTCCGGGCAGTAAATACAGATTGAAGGACACCGTAAACTTTAGAAAACTATAGAGTAGCTTCGTCGTCATGTGATGTCCCAATAAGTAAACAAAGCCAATAATTACAAAGCATAGACATTATATACCTGCTATATATGTCTATGATAACACTCGCACCCAACGCGGACCGTAGCTATCTTCATACTGAACTTGTAAACAAACATTCGATGATACGAACCGACGGACCGAAAGTTCGAAGCGATGAGAGCTAATGAACCTGTGACGATTCTTATTATGTGATTTCAAGTATGGATCTTGGAAATCCTTAAAACTCAATCACCATCTCCGAATAGAAATCTTAAAAATAAATTATTAGATAATGCTACCTTGAGTAGCTACAGTAATCTTTAATGTTGGTTTTTATAGGCACATATGTTTGCCCCTACCGTAGATAACTGTAAAAGTCGCCAGGACAACGTTTCTTTGTTATTTACAGACGTGTGGTGGCGTTATACGTACTTACATTTCTACATCCATGATTCGTAAAGTTATGAGGGGCTTCTAGAAAGTCTGTGTCATTTTGTGTCTTCATCTGTGTCATATCAGGGCTATAAATGTAAAATTATAAGAATAAAACCGAGTGGCGACGTTGTTAAAACCTACTACAGTAAAGTCGCCAGCAAGTATTTTAACCCAACAGTTGAGTCGCCACTCTGGGGAATTCAGGGAAATTAGAGGTAAAGTAAAACAAGTCTCTATAGGGTGGTGGGGGGACACCGTACTATTAGTGGAAAAATATTCATAAAAAATCCATTTTTACCTGAGAGGGCACACTGTGCCCAAAACAAACTTCACAATTGGCCCACCTATGGTACCCTCATGAATACTTAACTCAGATAATAAGGGTCATTTAAGGTTTTTTATAAATTTTTTGGCACCTCGTCCGGTGTCCCCCCCACGAGGGGGGACACCGGATCAGGTATGGGGGGGCACCGTATGAATTTTTAAACTCATATTACATCAAACATTATTGTGGTTTTTTTGCCTGAAATCAACATATTTTGCTAAGCCTAGACACCCACCATTATTATTAGGTGTGAAATGAAAGATAAGCTCATATAAAATAGCATTATTAAAAGATAGGTCTAGGTATTTTTATGCTCACTATTCAGAAGTGAAATCATGAAGGCATGCAGCGGGGGAAACACCTTCACCAGGTCAGCCTGCCTCTTGGTGATGCCCTTGGGGGTCACCAGGACACCCTTGCACGTTCTGGATCAACAGAAGCTTCATCTAGGATGGTAGGGAAGGTGAACGTGTCTCGGGTGTTGCGGACTTCATCCGGAGGAAAGAAAGGTTTAATTTTTCCATCCTCCATGATGGCCAACACCTGAGCAACATAGCACACTAATGTGCCCACACCCCTTCCCTCCTCCAGCTTCAGCTGAACCAAACAAAGTCCCCCACCTGTGATGTTTTCGCAGCAAAAGGGTATGATGCTGCAGTCCAGGTGCCCTCGTCGTCCACCTCATCCGAGTACTCGGAGGATTTCGTCCACCCTGAAGTCGGACATCATCAACCTCCTCCTCGTCAGTGGTGTCTTCCTCCGGACGGCACAGACTTCTTCCGCTGTGGCCCTTCTTCTTTCCAATGTTTTTTTTTCAGCCGCTCCCTTCTTTTTGTCTTCCCAGCTTCTGCCTCTTCTCTGCCTTCAACCTCAGGTCAGATATTGCCTCCTCATTCTCGGTTAAAATGCAGGCCCGCACCTCTTCCGTCCCTTTCCATAAGGACGAGGATTAGTCTTAGGGAACGGCCTGACACACTCGGGGGTTAAGTCTGTCGTTGAGAAGGGTGTCCTGGGGTGGCAGGGTGCGCCCGTGCTCGGGCCGGGGTGGCAGGGCATCGTGCTGGGGCCCGGGGTGGCAGGCTCTGTCGTGCTGGGGCTCGGGGTGGCAGGCTTTGTCGTGCTGGGGCCCGGGGTGGCAGGGGGCGTCGTGCTGGGGCCCGGGGGGGCAGGCTCTGTCGTGCTGGGGCCCGGGGTGGCAGGCTCTGTCGTGCTGGTGCTCGGGGTGGCAGGCTCTGTCGTGCTGGGGCCCGGGGTGGCAGGCACATCATCTACCCTGGGAGACACAGCGGGAAGGGGTATAGATTCTGAGGTATGGCCTTCAGCCAGTCGCTCCTCTCCATCTGAACTTCCTCCATCAGAAGAATTTGGAGTAACTTCCACTACAAATTCTGGTGGTGCCGGTCGCTGGGTTACATGCGCTCCTACAAACACATCATCTGGGAAGATGTTGCGATTGAGTGGCCATATACCATCCCCCGGAAACCACTGAGAATGTTGGAGGGGGTATGGCTTTGTCCATGCCTCAGAAGCAAACTCTGGCAACTTGTGGACTGTTATGTGCTCGTTAGGGTGCTTTAGCGCGTGGTCGTTCAGTAGGGCACGCAGGAATGTCTTAAAGGGACCAAAGACACTCACATCCAATGGCTGGATTTTTGTTGTTGTATGCGGAGGCAAGGTTAAAATCACGTTTACCATGCATTATCGCAAACTCAACAGGCTGAATGTTCATGTGACATTCAGCATTGTCCATGATCAGAAGAATCTTGTTCTCTACAGAAGAACAAGACTTCTCATGGAGATGCTGAAGTGTCTGCACGAAGCATTCACCATTCATCCAGCCACTAGGATGCAATATCCCTTTGGAACCAAAGATCGTTTTCCTCATGAAAGCGGGATTCCATCGGCATCTGGGAATTATAAACACTGGAGGATGGACTGCCCCACAGCATTTATAATGCCCACAAACGTCATGCTGTCACCGCGGTCACGAGTTACCTGCGTGGCTACTGGCTGGCCTCTCGCACACAACAACCTTGACTTTGGGTTCATAACAGTCGACAATGAACTCTCATCCAAATTGTATATCCGGTCCGGCGTGAATGTGTACTTCTCCAAAGCTAATGTGTAAGCCTTAAAGAAGGTTTCCACATTGACTTTGTTGAAGGCAACAATCCTGGCAATGGGACATGCCTTCCGGAGCCTTCAATACAAGGTTTGGATGACGGTTCATGAAGGCATAGTACCAGTCCCTTGTCGCCATTTTCTCTTTCTCCCAGGCAGCAGGGGGTGCTCTTGCTCCCACAAGCTATGGCATAACTGGTACACCCCTCCTACGCACATCGTTCAGGGCAGGGGCCGTAGAACATCTTGGCTGCGTGGATGGTATAATCAGCAATGTATATTTCCCTTTTTGAGGGCTGAAAACCCTATTTTCTACGGGAAGCAACAGCCATATAGGTAACTCCATCCGACAGCTTCTTCGATAGATAGAAGGCGTCCTGTAAAAAAGAAAAGAATTAGGACTTTAAAAGGCCCTGCTGGCAACAAAAGTTGACAAAAAAAATTTAAAAAATAGAGCGCTTGAAGGCATCCTTTAACAAAAGAAATTAATTAGGACTTTGAAGCCCTTGCTGGCAATAAAAGCTAAAAAAAAAATGAAAAAAAATTTTAAAATCTATAAAATCTAGAGACCTTAAGCTATCCCTGAGGTCTTTTTGCATGACCTCATCCCAGGGAGACCAAAGAAGACGTGGGATGAGGTCATACAAAAAGACCTTGGGGAGATATGGAACTAAATAGAGCACTTACAGCAAGAGTTTTTTTTCTTGATGTTTTAATCTGCAGCGGCTTCTTTCAGCTGCAGCCCAGTGGGCCACGCGGTGCTTAAAGGCAGCCTCCAGGTCAGTGCGGTCCAATCTGCTTGTCGCTCTTCCTGACATATTTGCGAGGCATGATGCGGTGATGGCGGGAGGTTAGGTTAGATCTGAAAAGAGTTAATGACATTAGACATCATGCATAGTTAGGTTAGGTTAGTTTAGGTTAGCTTAGCTTAGTATTTTTTAAGTGTAAAGGCGATTCTTGCATGGCCAACCCTATTATTTTGGGACTATGAGTTGGCAATATATTGGGGGATCACCGAACGTCATGCCCCCAAAATATGCAGTGTTTAAATGTTTTTTTTAACCAAAAAAAATTAATTCTAGAATCATTCTAATAACATAAATCACTTATATAATAGTTAGTTCATGTGCTTTTAGCATAATAACACTGATATAGCATCATAATTTAATACCAAGCACCTTCAACTTTACACAACAAAAAAAAAACACTGTTCCATTTAATTTAAATGCAAATAGTTCACCACCACCATTTAATATCATGCTAATATGCATAGTCAGTCACTTTTTCTTATGTTTTTCTAAGTATTTAAAAATAATTTGATTTTCCAAAAACGTAGTGATGCGGGGATCACCGAACGTCATGCCCCGAAAATATGCAGTGTTAAATGGTTTTTTTAACCTAAAAAATTAATTCTAGAATCATTCTAATAACATTTAAAAAAACTTATATAATAGTTTGTTCATGTGCTTATAGCATAATAACACTGATATAGCATCATAAATTTTAATACCAATCACCTTCAACTTTATGCCACAAAAAAAAACTGTTCCATTTAAATTTAAATGCACTAGTTTCACCACCACCATTTAATATCATGCGAATATACATAGTCAATCACTGTTTGTTATGTTGTGTAGGTATTTCAAAAGATATAGCTTTTTCAAAATTTCACTGTACGTTGATCCCCCGCACTTCACCATACGTTGATCCCCCGCGCCAAACCCAATTTTTTTTGTAAATAATGCCACCGCGGCCTGTTCGAAAGCATGCACTACTTTTTCACTCAATAACATGTCAATACGGTTATACCTCGTATTGCAACTTAACCTCAAAAGAATCAGCCATCACAGCCGACATGAGACACTATATAAGAACGGCGAAAGTAACAAGGAACATACGAAAAATAAAATTTCTTACCTGGTAAACACGGAGGTGACGCGACGCTACCCTGTTGCTCGCATGTAGTTCACTGAGGGTGGCGCTGCATCCGTTGGTGGCATGGTGGCGCGAAATTTGAATTAATTTTCGCGTTTGTAGCCTTCGTACGGTGATCCCCCCCGTTCGGTTTTGACCCCACCCCACCCTATATATTAACCAGTGGAAGATGCTTGGATATATAAAAATTCATCTGCCAACTTAAAGCAAATTCTATTCAAGTTTGAAAAATCTGGCAAGTCTTGGGGTCCTGCCGCCCGAAAGGTGATGAGCTACTGTCTGTCGTTTGCGCGAAAAAAAAATTTAGAAGCAAAATGCGCAACAGTTATATTTGCAGATACAAAGCATAAAAAAACAATGAAACAGGGTAGATTATACAGTCTGATATAAACTACTGTGTAACATCTTCAGGCACATTAAAAAATCAGTAGTGATGCTATAATTTGTAATTTGGCGGCTGGCGACATGACTGCAGGTGGCGACTTTTACTGTTATCTACGGTAACATGTATATTTTATGCATGCACTTTTTTTTGCTAATCATGTAATTGTTTTAAGAGTATTGCTATGACGTGTCACGCCTATGATATGCCGCTAGAGGGCAACATCTCCTAATGTAAGCATATGTTACTTCCTACCAGGACTTGCATGAAGCTAACATTAATTCATATACTTTTAAAACTTTGCCTATATTATTTTCACTAAATGTGGCATTCAGGGTAAATGTGTAATACAGAACACCCCCATCCAATTTGGGCACAAAAAACTAGAAATAAAAAACCCTTACGGTGCAGCAGGAATTCCTTGGTTAAGTGAAACTGCAAATTGTCAGAAAATGAATAACATCTAAATATCAAAGGTTAATAACTTATAAGATCTATTTTGCCACCTAGCGATTAAAATAGTTTGCCAAGTAAATGCAAATGAAGGATATATTTTTATAGGTTAAATTAAAATTAACACAGCATTGAGCTCCTGGTTAAACTCAAATGCGAATTGCTCTCACTGAGACAACCTGTAACCATTGTGATTTATCAATTGAAAGTGATTTTTCTTAATTTTAGAGGTAATGAACTCTACCTCTATCCATGCGAAGTAGCTGCAGATACAACAGATTCCCTGCTAAAGCAAAAATAATCAGGCAACCTGCACTAGTAACCCTCAAACCAAAACTACCAAACCCTCCATGATCCCCTCACAGCCTGCAGCCAGTATTCTTCCTTATGTTCTCACGTTGGCTTGTCAAACATCTCAATAGAAGTGTTCATAACAGAGATTCATAGTAAGGACAGTTTGCAGCAGCATGTTCAACGGTACCGGCACACTGTACCTTTTGTGCCTATAGCGCCTGTAGTCAGTGGTTGACCCAGGGCTCGGATGGTAGGCTCTGGAGGTTCACTTGAGGACTGTGATGGTTGGTCCTCGCCTGTGGTGGCGCAGGCAGGATTCTTTATAGTGACGCCTGTGATTAGAGGCTCATGCCGCCCCGTGTCCTCCGATGCATTCGCAATCGAAGGTAGAGTTGA
This sequence comes from Chionoecetes opilio, assembly GCA_016584305.1. Taxonomy (NCBI): domain Eukaryota; kingdom Metazoa; phylum Arthropoda; class Malacostraca; order Decapoda; family Majidae; genus Chionoecetes; species Chionoecetes opilio. The sequence goes on from JACEEZ010011466.1 coordinate 8,853, forward strand.
TAGGCAGGGCATGTGGGTGTTCTTAGGCCACTCGACGGTGCAGAAAGGTTTTGGGTTTCTTCGGGGATCGAACTCGGGTCACCGAGAACGCCAGTCGGAGACGCTAACCACTCCGCTACCGCCTTGATGCTGCCTTTCATTGCCATTGAAAAAAGGGGCATTGCCATTTCATTGCCATGAAACCTACAAGGGGCATTGCCATGAAAAAAAAATTCCTTTGCAGTGGGGGCCCTACATTTATAAGGTGGGTGGGCATATGGGACCCCATCGCAACCAGCTACAATAGGGCAAATCCAATAAGGTCCAATGTTGATGCCCTTACAGGATTTTAAAGCCCAAAAAGTGGAGATAGGGTGATAAGGAAGAGGAAAACGTGGCCCTAATGAAGGATCCATCACTTTAGCATCAGCACTTTTAGGAGCACTTTAGGTGCTCCGTCCTGCTGAATTTTTTAGCACCTGTATACTCAAAACTGTAAGGTAAATTGTCACACAATAACTATAAATATTTATTCTGATTATTTATTCATTCTTGGAAAGTACCACACAGTGGACGATGGAGGGAGCTTCAAATCTTTTGGATATTGTACTGAAACAAACTACATAAAAAAAAAACATTCTTACATAAAAATCAAAAGCACCAAACATGTGCTATGCATGTTATTAACCCCTTCACTGCGGATATCAAATTCATAGGCCTACTCCCCTGTGCGGCAGGTTTAATTAAAATATAAAATAATTACTGATCATATTTTAAAGTGCCTAAATGAATAGGATGCTCATTCCATACCAGAAAATCTATGTTTCGTCATGGTGGAGGCTACCAGCTATGTGAAGAGTTACGTCAAAGTGCAGCAACAGGGCCGTGACCGTGCTGCCAGACACACAATGAAACTACTTACTACTCAACATAATACAGCTTATTTTGGTACATAAATGCTTCATTCATGCATTCATTCATGCATTCATACTTCTGTTTTATATCCATCAAAAATATATTGAATATCTTGACTATTTAGCCTCGCCATTGAAGTAGAGGGCGCGGCAGCGTCAACACGTCGTACAGTACCGCTTGACCTTATTAGTCATACTAACTCACTCAAGCAGAAAAAGAGGTTCTATTATATCGCAACACTTGACACTGTTGTCATACAAGCCTATCACAACGAATATTTACCTATAATATCATTGAGGGCGCAGTTTAAATACAGAAACCATATATGTACCAGCCGCAGTGAACCCTTAAATAGCCGAGAGACCGTATTTGTACCAGCCGCAGTGAAGGGGTTAAGAAAACATGTACAGATGAAAAATGACATGATTTACAATATGCCTACTGAAATTTTACTTCAGAAATGTCAACAATATAGTAATATAGTACATTCTGTGATCAACAGCCAAGGAAATAATAATCATTCTTCATTATGATTATTCAAATTGTAATTTTCTTCAAGGTTTCTGAGTTTTTCGCTCCAGCCAAGAGCCTTTTGCTAGTTTCCCCAACATTTTCAACCAGGTCGCCGCCCAACAACCATGTCATTGTCTCGAGACCCAAAGCTTCCCACGGCACTTAGGTTGATGAGGAGCCTCGGTGTCTTCCGTCCCACAGCATCAGCAATTGCGGCAAAAGGGTACACCTGCAACATTGAAGTCACCATTAGCATTATTTTTTTAAACTATTTAACCCCTTGAGACCCAGAACGTAATTTCTATTGTAATTTGGCCACCATTAGACGATTTTTAGCGAATATAAGCATTAATTTATAGATATGACCTGTTTAGTATCCTTGTCCACTAGTTAATTTGGTATATTCAGTTACTTTTCGAAATTTTATAGCTAACAGACGATTTTATAAAGCAAAGGAAAGATCTGGGTGTGAAGGGTTAATATGCATGTACCTACATATGTGTTTCCCTTGTTTGTCTAATGGCAACTCTCCAAGACAGACAGGCTCTAGTAACCTTATGACATGGGCCTAGCTCTCTCAAGTCCTGAATCACTTCATTCCAAGTTAATTTAAAGTCTTTCTCAAAAAATTCAACCATCTACATTGAAATATTTAACTATTTTCACCAAATCCTTTTCTGTGATCCTTTGAACAAGCCTAAACTACCTCAATCTACTTCTTGTCATCACCATACAATGACCAACACCAAACAACACCAAACAAATAACTCCCATTCTCTCCTTCAGTTCACCATATGCAATCTTCCCTACCTGACGTATGTTGTTCAGTAATGCTCTATACACCCATCCATTCATCCTCATCTCTTTACACATGACAACACCCTCCTTCACCATTCAGATTTTGGTGACATACAGAATTACACTCCTCACAAAAGAAACTTAGGTTACCATGCTGATCTGTCTCCCACACCTCACACCTATTGTAGCCTATCATATAAACACACGAAATACATCTCCACATTATTGAATCATTTGCTTGGGAGAAACTGGTTCACAAATAGGGTGGTGAATGATTGGCATGGACTCAGTCGTCAGGTGGTCAATGCGGAGTCTATTGGGGTCTTTAAAAGGAGTTTGGATAAATTCATGGATGGGGAAGAGAGGTGGATATAGGTAGTTAAGTAACAGGAACTATCTCGTGTAGGTCTCACGGCCTCTTGTAGCTTCCTTATTTTCTTTCTTATGTTATCATGCAAGTAAGTGTCCCTATATATGTAAGTAGTCACCTCGAGGGACGTGCCCATCACCAGCAGCAGGTCGGTGAAGGGGACACGGAGGTGGTAGTCCCAAAACACCGGCGGAAGATTCTCACCAAAGAATACTATGTCTGGCTTCACTTTACCCTGTACATAGAAAACCATATTAATTTAGATTATTCTACATACATCCTGAATTTTCACTTATGTGCATGAATGATACAACTTGAGAATATCTATAACATTTTGGTTATTGCTTATGATATATATTATGTCTGCATGGTCAGCTGATGTAATTTTTTCTTGAAATATATGTGTTTTGACTTAGATTTGAAATGAGAGCTAACTTAGCCTCCTGTCAATGGTCTTTAAAGAATGGATGAAATGTCAGTTGCACCTAAAGTGAAGAGATGTTTTCTACTTTCTACCGGGGAGGCGGTAGCGGAGCGGTTAGAGTCTCCGACTGGCGTTCTCGGTGACCCGAGTTCAATCCCTGAAGAAACCCAAAACCTTTCTGCACCGTCGAGTGGCCTAAGAACACCCACATGCCCTGCCTATCAACTCTACCTTCGACTGCGAGTGCATCGGAGGACACAGGGGGGCGGCATGAGCCTCACAGGCGTCACTATAAGAAACCTGCCTGCGCCACCACGGGCGAGGACCAACCATCAGAAACCTCAAGTGAACCTCCAGAGCCTACCATCCGAGCCCTGGGTCACCACTGCCTACAGGCGCTATAGGCACAAGTGTAAAAAAAAAAAAGTAAATTCAAGAAAAGATAAACAAAAGGATGATGACAGAAAGCTGCTTAAAGGTGGGAATAGATGAAACATACTGTCAATTTTAATAGAAATGAATTTGCTTGACCAAGGAAACAGTGGGATGGAAGTGGAATGAATATACAGTAAAACCTCTCATATTCGGACTAATTGGGCCAAGGAGTTATCCGAGTAATGCAAGGATCCGAATGATGGGGGGATTATATATGGGGGGATAAGTGTTTAAAAAAAAAAAAAAAAAAAAAAAAAAAAAAAACTGTAGTCTACAAAAAGGTTTGACTAATGACTTTTCCAACAATTTCTACTTGATTGCATAGGGTTCCTGAGACTGCATGGTCACCTTACACCTGGCGGCCTCACACATGATGGGCACCTCTCCCGCCACTATTGCCTTCTTCACCCTGGCCGCGTCGTGGCGCCCCCCACACAGCATGCAGGAGGCGGAGGCAAAGGAGCCGTGAGCCTCCACAAGCTTGTCCTCGGGTATCCCTGCCACTGGTTTCAATGAAGAGAAAAGAAAAAAATTATAGTGAACTGAAATAATTCATTGTGGAATTTATTGTCATACTTGAGGCATGAAGAGTGACATTTACCATTGGGACAGTATGACAAAGCTCAATTTCAAAGCAATGTATCCCTCAAACATCCTGCAACATAAAAAGTCATATGGCTGTAAACAGAGCTGGGCACTAAATACATTGAATGTATTTAAATACTAAATACTAAATACATGGGAGAAATGTATTTAAATACTAAATACATTTTACGAATGTATTTAAATACTAAATACTAAATACATCAATTGTATTTAAATACATTTGTAAATACATTTTAAATACACACAAATTTTAACATATCCGAAAAAAATGAATTTCCTTAGGATTTCCTTAGATTTTGGGTTTCCTTAGAAATTTCTTTCTCAGGCCTAAATTACCTTGAAATCAGGACATTTCCTTGCCAGTGGAAACACTGGTTCACTGTAAAGTCTGGTTCACACGGCAAAAGTGGGCACTTTGTAGCGCCGGGAAGTGGGCCTCTAGCGGGCTAGTGTGGAGATTACGTTCACACACGCAATTCGTTCCGGGAAACAAATGCTGGTTTGTTGTTGATGGACACCTGCCGCTGCCAGCAGTGGGTGGGCAGGTCAAAGGTGGTGACATTCAGGGCGAGGAGTTGAGCGTGTAGCACTATAATTAACAGGGTGGGCGAGGAAGCGTGGACACTGCAGCAGCAAGTGTTCAACGGTTTCTGGAACTTTCTTGTACCAGGGGCAGTGAGGATCTCAGGCAGCAGGGTCAGGGGTCACGTCGCACTAGGGACTAGGGGCTATAGTGGCTGGCTTGTGTGTATTTGGCGCGCGAAAGATACGATTTCGCGCACTTTATTATGAAGTAGTATTGATAGTTTCATTTTTTCATTGATATCATCTATTAAATCAAACCCCACGTCTAACTTAACATAATCTGATTTAAACTAACAACCGTTTCTGGCTTTAGCCAAAACGGAAAATTTTCTCTATTATATGTAGCGCCATTGGCATGGAAATTGGGGAAATTGGGACTCAAATTAAGGATGAAAAGATCTGCACGATGATGTAAGTTAAATTTGTTAGTTTTTAGTGCCCAATACCGAAATGATACCAATAATTGGGGTGAGTGGGGAAGAGGGTGGTGCTGGCGGCTTCTGCATTTGTTTGAATTTTGCGCGCGAAATTCTCGGCCACGCGGCAGATAAAAGACCGATCGAGCGGTGTGGGATTTTTTTGAAAAACATAGGCCGCGATGACTCCCAGCCTCAGTCCCAGACCTCTTCTCAGCCGTTTGTTTGCCGACAATAGCCCAGTGTGAACCAGGCTTAACATCGGGGTTGCCAGATAGTTGGGCGGGTTTATGGCCAAATTAACTGATAAAAAAGTATTAAAATTTTTATATTAAATGTATTTAAATACAATGTATTTAAATGCTCAAAAAGTATTTAAATACTGCATTTAAATACATGACAATCAATGTATTTATAAATACATTTCTAAATACACAAATGTATTTAAATACGTATTTAAATACAATTGTATTTAAATACTGCCCAGCTCTGGCTGTAAATGCATCTCATTATGTGCAAAGAAATCTATCCAAATAATAAATTCATATCACAGATATCTAAAAAAATTATAGAACTAGAAACCTTGAAAAAAGATAATACAGCTGTGTTAACCCCTTGAGGCCCAGAACGTAATTTCCATTGTAATTTGGCTGCCATTAGACAATTTTTTGTGAATGTAACCAATATTTTATAGATATGACCTGTTTAGTATCCATGTCCACTAACTAATTTGGTATATTCAGTTAATTTCCGTAATTTTATGCCTAACAACAGACGATTTTATATAGCAAAGGAAAGATATGGGTGTGAAGGTGTTAAGATAGAGTACCTTTGAATTCAAGGATAAATAAAACCACTATCTTGCATTAGTCCTTGGTATTTAGAACCTTGGTTGTAACTGTTTGTCACAAAGGGTGAGATTCCTTTTGTAACATTATGACCTTTGATTATATAAATCTGATTAAGAATGGGCAGATAGAGGGGAGTGCATTACCATTCTCCAGACCAATGTTTAGATCATATAGAGGAGTAGAACAATCCTAGACCCTGGCACACACTGACTTGTAATATTACCATCCATACATCACACCATGAGTCATATAGGGGAGAGCGGGGCAGGTTGCATCGAGGGTAGGTTGCATCATTGCCTCTAACTCGCATGTTTATCACACGTACATCGTCTTAATACTACTACTACTATACTACTATATACTACTACTACACTACTACACTATAAAACTACTACTAAAAACTACAACAATAATAATAAAAAAAAGTTAATGCGAGTTAAGAGGCAATGATGCAACCTACCCTCGATGCAACCTGCCCCGCTCTCCCCTACTCTTTGCAGGCTCCCTCTGTCTACCAGCACCAGCCTAAACCCTACAAATGGTTACTCTTGGTATTGTAGCCATGATTAATTTCAAGCTTCAAACACATTGTATTTCGCTGGTACAGTACATCATCGCTTCATTACTGCTTTTTTTTTATATTTTTTAATGTTTTCATGGGTTCATTACGCCTAGAAGTATAGGTAAGATGACAAATATGCAAACACAACTGTATATTAAAGAAAATGTTTGACCATTATCCTGCACGATTCGATTTGGGGCTTAATCAGAAAACACAACTCACATCTTTCCAGACCATAAATGTTCTGAGTGTAGACCATCTGCAGCTTGCCCTCCTCATGAAAGCAGCCTCAGGAAGTGGTGGGCTGGGTTGGGCTTGTAGTTCACCCCGGGATACAATTTCCCGAGCTGGGGAAAATAATGCTTTGAATATACCGCAGCAAGAGAACACAGCAGCTCCTTTCCTCTCTCTAAGATATCACTACAGTAATCCCACACCAACTGAGGGTTCTTGAAGCATAACATTTCTAGACACTATTATGTAATATGCAAACTATTTAAACCATCATGGGATCGTGGCTCATCTGGCTCATTACTATAAAGTTATTAGTTCTGGTGACACTAACTAAAAACTACACTGATTCCCACCTATGTTATGTTATTGCTGGCTGCAGACTGAGCCTATTGTTGTGTTGTAAGTCTTTCCATTATCTTAGTTTGCCACTTTCCCCCCCTTTTTTATCAAGTTTTTTTTTTTTTTTTATGCAAGAGCAGCACAAAATTTTTTCCATAATAGTTCTCTCATGACAACCACGTCAACCTAATGCCTGATTGAAACATATGCCTCCCTTAAGCTCCGTCCACACTAGCGGGCTAAGCCGCCAGGCAGTGCCCGTCACTGGCAAAAGCCCGCGGGCACCCCCGAAACTGTTGTCCACACAGCAGAGCCTGCCTGGCCCGTCAGAGGTGAGCAGCTGGCAGCCAGGCAGTGTACGACACAATGCGAACAAGAAGGACCGTAAGAAGCTAAAACTGTGTACCATAATCATTGCTATGTGCCGAAAAAGAAAAAAAGGACAAAGTGGAGAAAAGAAGTGGGGCAAAGACAGGCTAAGTAAAAGAAAACAGTTGGGAAGTCATGTTACGATTTTTCGAGAAATTGCAAGATGGAAATATGCTTGACTTCATAACCTATGTGAGAATGGACCCAAGTACATTCTATAAACTCCTTGCGAAAGTTACACCATATATAGAAAGCAGGATACCAGAATGAGGGGACAGCATAACCTTTCTGACTTCTCTTTTTTCTCAGTTCCCGTCTGTGATGGTTGCGGAGTGTTTTTTTTATTTCTTTTTTT
>JACEEZ010011468.1:0-35000 GCA_016584305.1 Chionoecetes opilio
CCCCCCCCTCGTACAATGACTTCAACCTGCACAAATCTGCGGAGACTTAAAAAGTGGTGGCGCGTTGTTAGGGCTGCAGTCGGGCTACACGAAATACATGTCTTCCTTTTTTTTGGGATAGCAGAGACACAAAATCATGACGAAAAATGTTTGGAAGAGCGGACGGGCGTACCGGTCGATACCGTGAAGCGTCGCCCTTGTCGACCCACCCAGTTTTTCCTTCCACCATCCCATAAAGCCGGCTTGAAAAAATTTTGTGGGGAAATGGATCTAAAGGCTGGGTTTTTTAACCTAAGGAGTTTTTGGCAACCCCTTTGGGAGGCTAAGATCAAGGCGGTGTTTTTGTTGGACCGCAAATCCGAAGTAATGAAGGACAAAAACTTTTCCACAACTCTAAACCCCAAAGACGGGCAGCGTGGAGGACTTAAAAGCTTGAGGGAAAACTTCTTGGGGAACAGCGCGGGAAAAACTATGAAAAATGTGCGCAGCTGCTGGAGCCCTTTCGGAAAACTTGGCTCCAGGGTCCCTGGACCCATTTCCTACCCAGCACCTGAACTTTTCCTGCACTTGGGAGCTGTCTCGACGGCCGGCAGCGATTCCCCCAAAGATTTCCCATGGAGACGCTTTACCAAAGGGGCGGCACAACCCAACTGAGGGGATTCTGCTGGTTTTCCTGCATCGAAAACTGACACAGGCACAAAAAACAAACCCAAAATGCCAAAAGCTTTTTAATTTAAATTCTAGTAAGTTTTTCTGAATTTTTCTATAATTTTGAAGCTTTCATAGAAATAATGAAAAATAAATTTTGAAATTTTTCCTTTGAAATCCTGACTTCTGGGAAATGGGAGTTTTTCTGTAACTCAAAATCCTGACGTGATACGAAAAAAGGGTTTTGATTTTTTAAATCAGCTACCCAAAATTTTGTCTAAATCCTTTACAAAATCTCCAGTAATAAATTTTTTTTTTAAAAATTTTTTGTCCGTGTTCCATTTAAATTAATATACAAAGGACACATCCATACACCCTCCTATGACGAGCGGGGAAAATACTTCACAAGGGGGGGGGGGGGGGGGGAAAAAAAACCACCAAACACCAATAGAGGGTGGTTGATGGTAAAATTTTAAGCTGTTTCCTTCTCACTCCGCGTGGACTCGCCCTTTTGTTGCCCCGGGTTCCCCTTTCCGGTGGGCGGGGTGGTGTTGGTTGGGGCCTGCCCATGGCGACTCCGCCGATTCTTGGGGTGCTTTTGTTTCCTTTTTGTTTTTTTGGGATTGCCTTTCCCTTTTCCCCCCGGGGGTTGGGGGTTTTCCTTTTCCCCGTCTCCCGGGGCAGGTAGCTTGTGCACTGCCTGGGGGACCTAAAATGACGGCTTTGAATATAAAAGCCTTTTTTTGGGCCCGGGACGAGCTATGCACGGCCTTCGGCCCCCCCCCCCCTTTCCCTTTCCCCCCAAGTTTTCAGCTCCTCCCCCCGGGGGGAGCTTTTTGGGGATGGGTATGACGGGCTGGCGGGCGGCCAGCCAGTGTTGGCGGGGGTTGGGCACGGCTTCCCGACTGTGATCTTTCTCTTTCGATTGAGTGTAACCGGGTTTTATAACCAATGTGGATTAGGTTCCCCGGTTACCCAGGATTCCCCCTGGGGGGCGATCTTTCCAACTTATAGCTTTTTCCTACTCTGTCGTGGGCCCAAAAATGGTTTTAACTTTAACCCGCAATTTATTCCCCTTACTAACGTCCCAGACGTTAATAAAAGCTTGCAAAATGACCTCCTCTTTTGATACCACCACTTATTGCCCAAAACACTTTCCTGCATGTACTTAAAGAACGATACAGGCTTTTTTTACTGCAACTTTTTTACTTTGCAGCTTTCATAATAATTTTATTAAATTTAAAGCTATAGTATAAATTCACCATAAAACAGGACATCCCCGGGCATCCCCCCAAGGGTACTCAGCCCAAAATTTCCCTAATGTGGGCTGGGTGGTCGGTGCAGGTGGGTTTTTAAACAAGCAAATGGACCTTAACCTAGTGAAAATTTTGCATCGGACGCGGTTGATTTTGATTAACAAAGGGGCGTTCCCCTGCAGGGCTCAAAATTATGTTTCGTTCCACTCTCATGTTTTTGTGCAGGGAAAGGACTGTAATTCAGGGGATGGGGAGGGAAAGGGGGATTGGGTAGTGTTAAGAAACAGAATTACCACGTGTAGGTCTGCGGGCCTCTTGTAGATTCTTTATTTTCTTATGTTCTTAGACCCCCAGGTGTAAAAAAAGGCCACTGACGCTTTTTTATCAAACAATTTTAAAAATACATTTTTACATTTTGATTATGAAAAACGCAAAAATAGTAATGAATATTAATCACGCTCACCTTTGAAATCATTCTACAGCTTTTAGATTAGATTATCCCCCCCCCAACCCAAAAGGATGGTTAACGGCGCCTTTTTTTTAAATTTAAATAACCCTTTTGGTTTTTATTACCTTAACCCCATTCACCCTGACATTTGTCCCCCCTCCCTCCATTTTCAGGTGGTTAAACTTTTTTCCCCCCAAAAAAAAAAGAGGAAAAGGGAAGGGGGGTGTCCATGTGGGCAGAAAATCCCTCCCCTACCTTGCTGGCGCTTAGATGGGGCCACCCTCGCCCTTTTGGGAATTAAACAAAAACACTTTTACGGCACCACCTGGCTACAACGCCTAAAAACCAGAATGCCCCCCCATCGCCTCCGCCTTGCGTTTTTGTGGGGGAAAAAAAAAGCGCACACACCCTGCTGAAGCGCATTTTTTCTCCAAGGATGCCAAAAGGTATGTAATTTTCGCGGGCAAGGATATTTGAGTCAATAAAGAAAATCCAGAGTTAAAAAATATTTTTTAAAGAACTCCATCCCGGGTGTCGCCCGGCTGTTCAAATCTGCTGAAAAGAGCACTCCTTTGAGCGCTCCCTCCCTTTTGCTTCTGAAGAATCACTGGGTTGTCTGAACCAAAGGGCTAAAGGTAGCCAGCCCCCACCGTGATACCGAAAATAAAAAAAGACACTCCCGGGTACCGTAGAAACCCGTTGCGTGCAATGTGTGAATTTTCACCCCACTTTCTTGAAATGGGCGAGAAATAATACTGGGTTTTTCGGGTAATATTCGATATTATTCTAGTTATCCCATATTTCCCCACCTCCTCAAAACAAGCGGGGGGAAGGGGCCCCCCCACATGAGAGTGTCAGCTACCCAGGTAAGGGCAAGGAAAAATTTTGTTTGTTAGGGGGGGTCGAGGGGGGAGGAGCCCCCCTCTTGGAAGTTAGGTTAGTTTATTGGGGGTCAAGGGAACGGACCCCCCACAAGGTGGTTGATTACATTTGGTTTAGGAGGTGGGTTAGATTGTCGAGTGGGGTCGTTCGTATAAAATTTTTTTCAAACCCTAATTCGTACTCCAAAAAGTTTTTCCTATACGAAATAGTCTTTCGTACACCCCACTCAGTTTAAATTGGTTTCGTACTGACAAAACCCTTCTTTGGTGTTGTGATTTAAAAACAAAATGTTTTTATATATATATAATATATATATAATATATATATATATATATATATATATTTATATATATAATTTTATTTTTTTATTGTAAACACGTAGTTTCCTTTTCAAACATTTATTTTTGGTCCCCCTTGAGCTATTTTACTAAGCTTTTGAAGGAAGATCGCCCCAGGGGAAACCCTGGGGTCAGGCAACCCAAAACCAAAATTGGTTAAACATAACCAGCTACACATAGATAAACTGAAAAAAAAACTACGTTGGCAACGCCGTGGGCCCTTAAAACCAGCCGGGTTCCGCCAGCCGGCTCGGAGCCTTTATTTTTCTTTTTTGCCTTCATAAAGTCAACCCTGCTGCGCTCCGTAACGTGTTGTTTTTATTCAGGCCAATGGTAACACCCGCTGTTTTTTCGGTTTACGTGGGGGTTGTGAAATTTTTTACCCTTTATGCTTTGTAAACCTTCTGTAAGGTTTTACGGGAGGGTGTAGTTTTTCTTATCCGGCCGGGGGCCACTGTGTCTTAAAATATTCGCTGTTGTCTGGTCTTGGTTTTAAAACTACGCCCCAAGGGCGGCTTTCACCCTTTTCTCCCCCTGGGCATTTTTTTTCCCCCCGCCAGGGCGCCCCGGGCCTGACCCTGGTCCCCCCACGTGTAACTGAGGGGGGGCGGAGGGTTACTATTTTCCCAGCCACCCCCCCCCCCCCGCCCGGCCCCCCAAGGCCCGGTGCCGGGGGGTTGGTGGTACCTGGTCTGCCACGTGTAAGGAGTGGGGATGGTTAGTATTTCTCCCACCACGCCCCCCCCCCCCCCGGCCCTCCCATGGGCTCGTGGGGGGGTTTGGTGACCTGGCTCCCACGCCCTGGCCGCCACTTGGCGCTGAGAGGGGCGTGGTTACGTCGCTCTTGGCGGGGCCCCCAAACCTTCCCCGCTCCCCCCCCGGCCCCTCCCAGGGGCCCGGGTAGGGGAGTTGACGGTCCCCTGGCTGCCACGCCCCCCCCCCCCCCCCCTCCCCCACCATCCATTTACCGGGGGGTGGGGGGCATGCGTGTGGCGACAGGTGGGGGTTTTTGGGGGGCGTTTCGTGTTGCGTCTGTCCCTTTCCCCTCACTTTTTTACCTTTTTTTTCCAGTGACAATTGTAGGCCCGGGCTGCTGGGTGTTTTTTAGGTCCCGAGGCCCCCCAGTTCTGCTCCTCGCAGCCCGGGGCCTTCTGTCGCCCTTTTTTGTCCCGCCGTTGCCCGTTGCTGTGGTGGCTGGGGCTCATCCTCCCGGAGGGGGGTGTCCCCTGCTTACTGGGGGGGCCTATGCTGACCTCAAGAGTGGTGGTCAAAGCTTTGAAGTCCCCCAAGGGCCCCACTTCCGTCTGTCCTGGGCGGACCGGTCTGGGGTTCTGGGCGGCCTCCCCAAAGTCGTCCATCTCCCCCTGTCTCGCCCCTCCCGACCCCCTCCCCTTCTGTCCCTCGGCGTCGATGTGCTGACGGGGAGCAAATCTGGCGGTCTCCTCACCCCTCACCAGACCCGACTCCCAGGTCGGGACTTCCCGGCTGGGTCTGTGGCTCCTACGGCTGGTCACTCCCCTGGGCCTTCCCCACCCTCACCTCCTGTGCCTCCGGGGTTTTTGCTTGGATTTTCAGTGCTCCTTCGGGCAGAAGGGAGGGCCACTTAACTTCTGGGTCCCTTCTCCGACCCGAGGCGTCCGGTCCCCATCCCCCTGCTTCCCTCTCACCGGTGCCCCCTTTCTATCTGTGGTACGAGGATGATCCCTGGTGTGCTCCCGGGAAAGGATGCTGCCCTACCTGTGCCCAACCCGACGACGGTTCGGGACTTCCCCCCCCGGTTCCTGCCCCCGGGGCCCTTCCTCCGCCTTTTCTTCTGAGGTCCTCTAGGTCACTTCCCCCGCCCGCTGCGGGGGATCCTTTGGGACTCCCCCCCTTTCTTCTCCGTCCTGTTTCCCCCCCGATGCTACCGTCGATGCTTGTGAGACGGTTTTGAACGGGGGGCTTGTTGCCACGGTCGTCTGGAGGACGGTTCCTGGGGCCCATTCCGGACTTGGAGGTGCGCGCTCCCCGGGTGGAGGGGGACGGAGTCCTTCCTCTACCCCCGGGTTTCCTTTCTCTCCCCCTAAAACCTCCCTGAAAACCTCGGTTTTTCGGCGGCCGCTTTGGTGCTCTGGCCTCCTTACTGGCTGACCTAGGGGGGCAATGGTTTTCCCCGGCGGGGGAGGGAACCAGGATCCAGTGGCTTTCTTCGGGGGCCCAAGACCTTTTTCCCCCTGGATGAAGGCCGGCCGGGGACCCCCCCAAGTGGGAGACGGGTACCCCCCAGTGTGACCGGGGTCCTTCTCCTCCGGGGCCCCGACCCGGGTTCTCCGGCCTCGGGTGGCTTTCCACGTGTGATGGCTGATTTCCCCGGTGTCCCGTTTTTTCTCCCAAGGGACCTCCCGGGGCGGGCCCGAAAACCGGGAAAGGGGGAAGTTTTCGCCGGGACTTTCAGGAGGGGGAAACACGCCCCCCTTTTTGGCCCTCTTCTGTTGCCTTTTTCTTCAGTGGCGGGTGGCTCTCCTCCCTGCCGTGGATCACTCTTCTCTTCTGGCCCCCCCCCGGTCGGATGTCTGCGGCTTTGTCCCCCGCCTGTGATGCATTCGGCGCCTCCCTCCCCCCGAGGCCCCCCCTCCATTGAGGGGGCCGTCACTGCCCGCTTGGCTTTTCGGCGGAGGCTTTTGGGGGGCCTCCCGGAGCACTCGACGCAATTCTCCGGTTTAGTCCCTTCGTTTGGAGGTCTTGTCGGAGCCCTCCTTCACAGTGTCCTCGCCTCAACCCCCCCCACCGTCACTCTGGTGTCTACCCCGGGCCCCCCAGCCGTCTGGGCCCGGGGGGGTTCCGGGAGGGGTCCAGCAGTGTTTGTCGGGGTCTTTCTCGGGGGGGCAGTCCAGGAGTGCTCCCCCCGTGTGGATGGCCCCCAGGACCCTGTCGTCCCAGCGGGTGGGCCTTTCCCGGGTTCAGGGGACGGTCTCGGGCCTTTCGCCGGGCCCGTACTGTCCACAAGCCTTCCCCCAAAGGTCCTCTCGCTTCTGAGCCTCCCTTCCGGGGCCCCGTCCGGGTTTTTGGGGGCACCCGGGCCGCGAGAGGTTGGGCCGCCGGGGTGGTTCAAAACGGTTTTTTTGGGCCCCTGGATTGCCCTACCCCCCCTTTCGGCGCCCTCCTTCTGGACCCCGGGTCTCCACAGGCTCGCCGCCCACGTGTGGACTGCACCCCTCCGGGGTAGTGGAGAAGGCGCGGGGAAAGGTCTTCCTTTCCCGCTTTTCTCGTACCCAAGAAGGCCCTTTCAAAGGGGGGGTTTATCTTGGACCTCACCGCCAAAAACGGTTTTGTGCGAAACCCACCGGTTCCGTAGCTGACCTTGGCCCCAGTCCCCCTTCGGCGAGGAAAGGGGACGGATGGCGTCCCTCATTAAAGGGACCCCTACGGGGCATGTCCCCTTTCCCACTCGGTTCCGGCGCTTCGGCCTTCCAGGGGGGATCGGACACGTGGCGTTCACCAACGCTTTCGGCCTCTCCATCGCTCCGAGGGTTTTTATTCGCGGCTCCCAAAGGGGGGCTCAGCGGATGGTGTCTGCAGGGGTCAATTGCCTCTTATTTTGACGATGGGCTGGGTCCGCCCCGTCTCAGGGGGGAGCGGTTCGCTTTGGGGACCGATTTTGGCGGTAGGGGGGAGAGGGGGTTCCTAGTCAACAAAGGAAAGTCCTCCTTCCCCCCCCTCTCCCCGCATTATTGGCTGGGCACCCAATGGGACTCCCCGTTCCTGCGGTCCCATCTGGGGGGAAAATGCGGCCAAGCTTCATCAACGCCTCTTCCGGGCCCTCGGGTCCTTTTTTTTGTCAAGGAGGCATTGGGAGCCCCTTTTTTGGGCCCCCTTTCACTTCGCCGCGAAGTCACCCCCCCGGGCCTCTTGTCTCCGTCGCCTTGTCCGGGGTGGTGAACACGGGCCGTTCCGGTGGGGCCCCCGCGCTTCTCCCCGCCCTCCCCCCCCCTGGCCCTCACCCCCGGGACGAGTTTTTGGTGGGGGGCGGTTTCCCCGCGGGGAGGGGGGCTGCCTCCGCCCCCCTACGGTCTTGGTGTCGGTGCCGGACGTGGTGGGGCTCCAATCCTCCGACGGCCGGCGGGTTTGGGCGGGGGGTCCGGGGTGGAGCCAGCTCCACATCCGTCAGGGAGCTCTGGTCCCTTTCTTTTCCTCCGATCAAACCCGATCCCAGAGGGGACGGCTCCCCCTGCTTCGAGGGCAACTGGTCGCGGTCCACTGTCTCGCCCCCCAAGGGACTTCCAGATCCCCCTTCGTTGCCCCTTTCGGCAGATCTTGGGCCTGGGGGCCCTTTTTCCCCCCCCCCCCCTTCATCTGTCTGCCATTTCCGCCGGGAGTGGAGAATGTTGGGCCGACGCACTGCCCCGTTTCCGGGCTCGGGGTAGGGGGGAAAGCTTCCCCCGGGACGTTTGGGGTCTCTGTCGGCGGGGGGCACCCGGGAGGTGGACCTCTTTGCGTCCCCCGCTCTGCCCAAACACCTTTTTTGACGAGGGGCCCGGACAGTGCGGGGCCCGGACGCCCTCAGGGAAGACTGGAACGGTGGCCCCATTTTTTACCTTTTTCCCCCGCCCCCTGCCACCATGTCCTCCGAAGGTATGCAAAAAACTGCTTTCCTACAGGGGCAAGGGCCATGGTGGTCCTCTCTGGCCCGGCCAACCGTGGTTCTCCAAAACTAAGGCCTGGTTCCCCCCCGGGTTCCTCTAGGGCCCTCGCTTTGTTGGAGGGCCCCCGGGCCAGGCTTTTTCCCCCTTAAAAGCTACCCCCTGGATTTTCCCCCTACCTCTCTCCGTCGGACGCCCTCGGACGCTGTAACGGAGGACATGTTGGGGGCTCTTCCCCCGTCCCTAGAGCAGTATCAGTCTCACTGGAAGGCCTTTAGTCGTTCCTCAATCAAGGGCCCTCCGCGACGTCTCTGAATGGGTCGTCCTGGTTTCCTCTCCTTCCGGGCCCCACGACCGTGGGAGGTCCTCCGAATACTCTCCCCCCCCGCTCACCTTGCGGCCCTGGCTGACCCCCTCAAATAGGGTTGGGGTTTGGCCCCGGACCGGCTTTTCGTGCCCTGTTAAAGGGGGGTTTGTTCCCCCAAAAACCCCCCCTCCCGTCGTCCTGGTCCCTTCGGGCCCCCGGAAAAGGGTTCCCCGGGGGTTCCTGCGGGGCGCCATTTTGGGGTTTGGGCCCCCGCGCCGGACCTCGCCCCCTTCAAAAGGGCCTTTTCCTGGTCCCCCGGGCTACGGAGTTTTGGGTTCTCAGCGAGGGCGCTGACCGTTTCCCCCAGTGGACGACCTTCTCGCTGGACGGCTCCGCTCTCCCTTCCCTCCCCCCAAAGGGGCTGGGTAAAACGAGGGGCAGGCCACCGTCTCCAACCGGTCGTCGTTCCGGGCCCTTGGTCTGCGGGCGCCGCCACCCCTTGGCCCCGGTTTCGGCCCCCCGGTGTTACCGGGATGCTTCCGACCCGGGCGTCGACCTGAGTTCCTTTTCCCACCCTTCACGGGTCTCCCTCACCACCCAGGGAGATTGCCGGCCGGCTCCGGGGCGTCATCGATGGGCGGATCCGGGTCCCCCCCTCTCGCCCCATGACGTCCGGGGTGTTGCTGCGTCTCGGGGCCTTTCCTCCGCCCCCATTCCCCGGAGAGGGACGGGGAAGGGGACAGTGGGGTACGGCCTCGTGCTTCGTGGGTCGTTACCCCCCACCTCCTCGTGGACTTCCCCTGTGTTGCCCTGGGACCCCCCCCTCCGTCCGGAGGGGCTTTGGGTGGTGGACCCGGGCCCCCTTTACGCTCCGTTTTATTGGGTGAGTATACTAGTGGTATCGTTTTGTTTTTGTGCAGTTGTCTTTGCCCCCCCGCGGGGGTTCGGGGGGGGCTTGCCCCCTCTCCCAAATGGCAGGGAGCTTGTCCTAGCTCTAAAGGGGGCCTAAAATGACGGTTTGAAATATAAAAACCCATTTTTGGTCCTGACAAACTAGTGCCGGCCTTCGGCCCCCCACCCTTCCTTCCCCCCCCCCAAATTTAGCCCCTCTCCCCGGGAATTTTTTTTGGGGGGGTTATGATGGCTCCGGCCGGCTGGCGGGCAGCCGGCCTCGTCAGATGGCAAAGGCGTTCCAGAGTATTTTCTTTTTCATTTATCTATGTGTAGCCTGGTTATTTTAAACCCGATTTGGGATTGTTCCTGAACCCAGGGGGTTTGCCCTGGGTGCGATTTTCCTATCCTATAGCTTTTGGCACTAGCTCTGCAGGGACCCAAAAAAGGCTTTTTTTACTTCAAAACCGTCATTTTTATCATATCTTTCTGTAGCGCCCTTAGCATCAGCGGAGTTGGGCTAATGTGGCAGCAGGGGAGGGCAGCTCTACCATTTCTACCGGAAATATGCAACCCTTTTTTGTACGACTATGCATTATTGTTATATCAACCCATTACATTTTTAAAAGGTGTATTTATTCTTTTTTAAGGGGTTTCCAGCCCTTATCAGGGGTTGGGCAAAGTTTTTATTTTCTCTCTCTTAATTATATGGTTTTTTGCATTGGCAGGGACAGTATCAATATTATTATTAATTTATTATGTATTTCTTTTTACAGATTGCTTTGACCCCCCCCCCATGTTGGAGTGCTGCCTAAACCCCCTACCAGCCACACCCTCCACCAATAACCACAGCCACGCCCCCCCCCACATAACCAAGCCACAGCCTCCCCCCACTCAGTCACGCCACAGCAAATGGTTGGTATTGAGAGTTTAATTTAACATTTTGCATGATGTTAGTTTCCCCTTTTAATTAAATAGCTAGATGTAATTATACCTTTTTCGACAAATTTTTCCGTATACGTCTCAGAAAGAAACAAAAATGAGTGGTTTTTTAGGTGTGTGCCCGGAGCCTCGCTGCCCTCCTCCATGGGCCCCCTCCAGCAGCACCAGGACCCTCACCTCACATGCTCTGTAAGGGGGAAAAAAAACATCGGTATTTCCTTTTTTAAATTGCATAATACCATTTTCTAGTGTTTGTTTGTTATTGATCTGTCATTTTCTTTTTTTATCCTAAAACTGTCAAACACCTTTTTCCCCACTATACATACTCACATGTCCTCCTCTCTTTTTTTTACCCACTTCCATTCACCTCCTACTTTTTCCCTTCTACTGTAATTCACCTCATTTCATGAAAAACATAATGAAAAATTTTTTGCAATATTGCTATTGGGGTAACAACAAACTTTTTTTCCAACAGATGGTGGAACAGCAAACCTGACTGAGGTCACCAGGATGTCCAACCCCCAAAAGCCCCCAAAGTCGTAAAATTTCAGGAATTTAATTTTTCTGTTCCTCTACATGTGATTTTAGATTTTAAAATGACTATAAAAACAACCATATTTTTTGCCATTTTTTTTGAATTTTTTTATTTCATATATCTTACCCTCGTCTCACCTTATCTTTTCTCTTTCTCACATTTTAAATACCCACATAACCTCCCATTTATCAGGGGGTCATCCCTCACCCCCGCATATATTCTACAAATATATACCTTTTTTGTATCCACTCTCACCCTTTTTTTTTTTAAGGTGTAATGTTACCACCGTGTTCTTGGGTTCACCACCATCACCCATCCCAGCTTTTTTTCCCTTTCCCAAAACAACATTCAGCAAAAAACATTCTTTCATTTATGTCCGTAATAATTATTTGAAGTTATGCTTAATTATAAATTATGCTTATATAATAATGGGTTAACACTTTTCCCTATTCTAAGGGGGACCAATAAAAAGGCTCCTACGAAAAAACCATCTCAGGCTGCGTAGCGAAAACAGCAAATGGGAGGAGGCTTGAGAACCACCCAACTGATGCGCAGCTGCACATTTTCTGCCCCGGAGGTGCTTGTTTTTTTTTAAAGGATCTCTTCTTCTTTTCTTGTGCCCTTTTTCGCTTGTATCGGGGTTCATAGGTCCTCTTCCACTTCGTCTCCTTCGTTTAAACCCCAAAATTGTTAAACCCCTTGTTTTTTCACCTGGGGAAAAAAAATTTTCATCAGTTTTCAAACCTTTGATTAATTTTCATCCTAAATTTATTGTCTCTTGTGTTTCTTTTCTCCAGCACTGCGTTAGGAACACTTTGGTGAATTTACAAAAACTTTTGTTTCCCCTTTTGTCCCCTACAGCCCCAACTCGACACAGGGCCCGTCTTTCTGCTCTAGCTCCTGTCCCCTCCTTTCTGCCTAGGACTTTTCATTGTGCTATAAAGCTTTTCCCCCTGATCCTATACTTGTTGCATTCCACAATGACATGTTTTACAGTTTTTTTCTCTCCTCCCTGTAGCTACAATTCTGGTTCTCCGTTCCGGTTCCTTCCGTTGACTTTTCCAAGGGGGCCTGTTTTGCTTTATGTACTTCCCCCCCCCAGTCTTTACATGCCCAAATCACCCCCCTCTGGCTTTTTTTTCCTCTTACTACTGCTACATTGATTTCCTCCATTCCCCCTGCCATTTAACTAGCCCTTTTCTCAATTTTCTTTTTTCTATCTTATCTCCATCTTGCTTTTTATTTCTTTCCTTTTTTTTCTTCCTAGTTCCTTCTTTCCCGGTTGGGAAATTGATTTTATTTTCCTGGGAAAATTTTATTTGCCTCTATCTTCACTAAGTCTTTCAATTTTCTTGTGGAACACCCGTTTCCCCTTTAATTTTCCTTTTCCCCGAAGGGCTCCTCCCCCTGTCCCCCTTTTTGGCCTTACAGCAGTGCTCCTACAAACTCCCCAGTCCCCCCTCTGCCCCCTTGTTTTGGCCTTTTCCAAGTGCATGATGTTCCCTTCCCCTTTTTGAGTCACTTCTGACCCATACAGACAAAGGCACAGCCACCCCTTTCCCCCTAAACCCTGCCTACCTCATATTTTTTTGCTGTTCCCCATTTATAAACATGCCTGTCTCCTCCTTCCTTGCCTTCATTAACTTTTTTCGGGTTTTCACCGCTATCCCCCTTTCCCTTTTTTTACTTTTCCATTCCTAGGTATACATACTTTCTACTACTTCTAGGCTTATTTGAACAACCACTGATCCACCTTCCTGTTAAAAATTTTGATTTTCATTTCCTTTTCCCAAAATTTAGGTTTCATTCCCTTTCCCTAGGTTTTTTATTGTAAAATCCCTCCATTCATCCTTCTTTCTGCCCTCACACACATCATCAGCATAGGCCAGCATCCTAACTTCTCTCCTCCAATTGTACTCCTTTCTAGACTTCCTGATTTTTCCGATCATTTCCCCTAAAACGATTAAAAAATGTTGGGGAAAAAAGACCATCCTTTTCTAACTCCATATTATTTCCATTCCACCCTGCCCCTTTCCCCAAAACCCCTTTACTCCTCTCCTAACATCTTTTTTTCCCCCTATCCACAAATTTTAATTTCTCATTTATAATCTTCCAAAAAACCCTTGGCCCGTATTTCCTGACAGTTGGGCCTATAATTGCTATTCCTCCCCTTTCTTTTCCTCCTCCTTTGTGTATTAGGGTCACTTCTCTTTTTTTCCGTCCGTGGCACGCAGCCTTGCTCCGCACTGGTCACAATGTTATATATTCCTTTTTACCATTTTTTCCTCCCCATTTAAAAACTTCCCAATGGGTCCCCTCTGTCCCCCGCAGCTTTGCCGTTCTTCAAAATTTCAGTACCTTTTCACTCTCCAAAATCAATTAGGGACTTTTCCCCCATTTCTTCTTGTCACTGTGATCATATGTTTTCCACCCCCCCTACTTCCTTCCTTTCTAATTTTTTTTACGCCAGTACCCTTCTATTTAATGATTTTATTTTACTCCCTTTTCGTATCTTTCCCCCTATTTTCAATTTAACTTTCTGGTTAAACTCACTCCACCGAGGTTTTTTTTTAGTCCCCTTTTCCCTCCTTCATTTTCCCCCCTTTTCCTCGGGAAAAAGTTTACTTCTTTTCCTGCTGTCAACAAGAGTTTCATCTAAATTTTGTTATATTTTTTTTCATTGTTTTTAAAGTTTTTTGCAAACTGCCCCTGCTTTTTTGCTACTGCATGTACTGTACAAACTATTGCTTTTGTATTTCTCCCCGCATATAATGTTTCCCCCACTTTATTGTAAGTATTTTTAAATGCTACATATGCGCTTTTCCCCATATACTTGTTTGTAAAAAAGTATTTTGAATTTTTTTTTTTTTTTTTTTTTTTTTTTTTTTTTTTTCTTATTTGTTTTTTTTTTTGTTCACCCCATATACTTTGGCATTTGGTAAACTTCCTTTTTTCCTAATGCTCTACAGGACAACAACGGTTTGTGCTGTTTGTTACAGCATGTTTTTAGTAAAGGTTTCCACTTAATTTCCTTGCAGTAGCTCTAATGTTATAATCTGCGATATTTTTATTGTTATAAAGTCGTTTACATCCTTTTGTTGCCTGTTTTTTTTCCCTTGGAATGTATGCTAAAAGCTTTTTTCTTTGTTGCTTTTTTTTTCAAATGTATATGCATAAAATCTCAACATGCATAAAATTTTTCCCCCCTATTTGCAAGGGTTTTTAACATAACACTCTGTGTGTTTTCTGTCATGTGGTGCACATGTTTTGCAACAAACTCAGTGTTTTCTCGTGTATGATCACAGTGTCTTTTACTGCTGCCATTAATGCATGAATTAGTTTTTGATGTTTTTTGTCTCTGTATGATGAATAAATTGTGTTATCTCCTGCAAAGCATTTCAATGTCTAATGGCGGGGTTGGGGTTTTTCATGTAGCTGCATGTAAAGAGTAAAGATCTTTCTTTTCTCTTGTGTCCACAACAAATTTGCTCAGTTCTCATGTTTGTAAACCTCAAAATACCCGCAAAAATTTAAAAGAATTTTTAATAAATTCGGGTACCAATTTATTGCTTTTTTATAATTTATTTCCTTGTCAAAGATACTATCCAAAATATTTATATTTCTTTGAAGGTTATAGCCTATAACCTTCAAAGAAATATACATTTTTTGGATAGTATATATATAATATATAGAGGAAGTGCAGGGATATTATGAGCATTTGAGCTACCCATCGATTCCGTCCGTCCTCTAATGTTTCCCGTGCTCTGTCTTTACCACTATCCCGCGGTTAGATGGCGTGACAATCGCGGCTTTGAAACTTTACTATAGGAATCACCTTCCTTGTCCTCTATATTCCTTGGTTTACCCTGAACTGCCATGGCTACAGGAAGGTCCAGAGACGCCCATGTGAGAGACAACCTTATGGGGCGTAACAAACATCCCTTGTTATATTTCAGTGACACATTATCAAGTCTGAAGATTGATGTATTGACAGGTTGACTACAGCCGATCATCTGACGTCTGCCGCACAAAAGAATGATGCATCACTCACTACCAGGCCTTGAGGTCTTTTACAAATAGCCTGCTCTTCCCTCCTTGTCTTTGTGGCGCGCACCTTCAGCCTCGCCTCCAGTAGATCAGACAGACACAGCTCGTCAGCCTCAGGTGCGGTGAATGTATTGTGTTCATCCCTAAACAGCAACAATCTCGTGCAGCCGCTATCTGTGTCCAGCTTGTGTTCTTGTTATACTGCAAAATTTTGTTTGGTTAAGATGACCAGAG
This sequence comes from Chionoecetes opilio, assembly GCA_016584305.1. NCBI lineage: Eukaryota > Metazoa > Arthropoda > Malacostraca > Decapoda > Majidae > Chionoecetes > Chionoecetes opilio. Next base: position 15,148 of record JACEEZ010011468.1, read on the forward strand.
TCCCGCTTTTTCAGTGTTTGTTCCGCATTTTTAAATGCTAGTAAAATGTCCCGCTTTAGCTTAGGCTTTATTTGCAAGAAATAAATGGATAGAATTATAGCAGGAGGGATGAAGGAGTAGAGGGATGGATGCAGGTGGGAAGCGAAATTATTGTACGAAACAACCATTAATTTATTACTTCCCTTTAATGAGAGAACAATACATATTCTTCTAGTCTGTTATGTCTCGTATTGACACACACACGAACTTACAATTCATATTCACATCCAGTCACTTGAATCATAATAAATCTAGTCATAGCACTGCGTTGTCCGCGCTTAACTCAAACACTGGCATTCCGCTCCTCCCCGCTGTTCCATTCTACTCCCTCGCCACAGAACTCCTGTTGACGTAATCGCTCCAGGCTTATCAATATTTCGTCACCATTCTTTCGTCATTCTGTATATCATTTCATAGACTCGCACGTTTGGTAACATAATGATAATGAAACCAATAAGTTTTTTTTCTCCTTCTTATCCCCTTGTAACAAAAATGTAATTACAGCTTCGGGTCCTTTCCCCGCCCCACGGCTCTTCATTGACGTCACGAACCCCGCGCCCGAACTGTGTCTTTTAAATCGCTCGTTCAGTGGCGGAAAGTGAATTTTTTCCTTTCAGACGACATAGCTTGGAGGTGAGGGATTCGAGCTGTTTGGGCTGGCATTTTTTAGCCATGAGTTAAATTTTCTGAGAAATCGAGTGAACTTTGGAAATGAAGGAAAGTTGAGGTTTGCAATAATTCAGCTTTCGTTTGCGCATAGATTCATATATTGAGGATTTCTTAAAAGACTAAAAAATTGATTTTGTAGGCATGTGCGGTAAGGGGGAACAATGTATAAAAGGGAGATTTCTAAATTGGGGGGGTAACACACTAGTAGGTTAATTGTCTTTTAAACCCCAGTTAAATTTGAAGGGTTGGCGCGGGTGGCGAGGATAAAGGAATGGAGGGGTTTGATAGATAGATAATATAGGGGGATAAAGATGATAAAAGATGAGACGGTGGATGGGAGGATAAATAATACTTCTAGAAGGCAGCTAGATGGGAGTGAAGGGGTGACGAGGTGGAAAAGTAAAGGAGGTGGGGGGTGGGGGGACGGAGTGGGGGAAATTCATTGGGGGTCGGGAAACGGGGGGGGGGGAAACAGTAAGGTAAGGAAGGGGGGGGGTGAAGTAGGGGTGACTAGGAGTAGAGGAAGGATGGGGGGGGGGGTATGCAGACATTAGCAAAATCATTTCCTACGTTTTTTTGGGTTATATTTTCCATCTGGGTTTTCACCACTATTATTTTGCTCAGTTGCGTTAAATAAATAGATTGATAGATAAGTATAAAACCTGGCCACCGAGAGAGACGCATCTCTCTGGGTGGCCACGATTACACCATATTTTCTGTATATTTACGTAAGTTCTTCTTACAGTTAATTTGAGTAATAAAGCAGTGTTCGTCTATAGTCCGTCAAAATAGCTGAAATGCCGAAACCCAGAACAAAATTCTTCAAAGGTTTTTTTGTTTTTTAAAAAGTTCCCTAATCCCCCCTACTCATATCAAAAGTTATCTCAAAGTTACGCCCCCTAAGGGCCCTAAATTTGCATAAATTCAAATGGCCGCCATGTCAAATTTAATGACAGCAAACTTTTTTCTGGGTGGTTTTAGCCCCATAAATGTAGGGGCCAAAAAAGGAATGTGATATCCCCCTATCAAAAAAAGGCTAATTCCGCATGAATAGTCACTATGGGGTATTTCGTCTTTCAGACGTATCCCTGATTTTTATGAAAAAAAAATAAAAAAAAAAGGTCCAGGTCAACCTACAACTATGATCACTAAGGGCCTTTTTTTTGCACGAAGGAACGCATCTAAAAACACTTACGAATCTTCCGGGACCTCAAAGACTACAGGCTTGCGCGGTGGCTTTACGCCAGTCTGTTCACGGAAATTTTCCGCGCAGATTTAAAGTTGCTTCCCAAGCTATAAAAAAAATGCAGAAGGGTGAACGTATCTGACAGCGCGTACTCTCTTCACACTCACCGGGGTGTGGGAGGAAAGGGGTTTCCCCCCCTCTCCCCCTCCAAGCGTTTACAGTTTGCATATTTTGAACTTATAGCCTGCAGCGTTCACCTACATCCCGTGTTTTTGCCTGTTTTTGCTGGATTTACATAATGGGTGGAAAACATAAGGATGGCACAACGATTCAAGCAATCATTGATCTTTACAAGGCTGGGATCAATAATAAGGAAATTTGCAAGCTTAAAGGACTAAAGCTTAGAACAGTGCAAATTTTGATCCGCCGATTTAAGGCTGGCGGAGAGGTGAATCTCCCGCTCCCAAAAAAACAACCTGGGAAGCAAAAAAAAACGTGTAACAGAACCAGGAGCGTGTTAAGGCGACAGCTTGATGCCAATCCTAGCCTTACAGCCAGAGAACTGAAGGAGGAAAATCATACTCTTCTTGGTAATGTGTCGCTTCGTACTGTACAGGAAACTTTGAAACGTGACCTTGGCTACAGGTGTTACCGGGCGCGGAATAAGCCACTGATAATGACCGCCAAAGGAAGAAAAGGCTTCACTTTGCAAAGAAATACAGAGATTGGCCTCTCGACAAGTGGCGGGCTGTGCTGTGGAGTGACGAAAGCACATTTTGTGTGAGTGGAGGAGGACCAGCAAAAGTGTACCGTCGTCCCGGCTCAGACCCCACCGAGCCTCGCTACACACGAAAGACCACAAAACAACCCTCCCAGTTTAATGGTGTGGTGTTGCTTTACTTTTCATGGTATTGGGAACTTAGTTATTTTCCCAAAGAACACAACTGTTAACAAAGTGGTGTATTTTTTGATCTTTTAAATGACCACCTGGAGGCCTGCTTTGAAAAGACACAGGCACAGATTGTCCAACAGGATGGAGCATCCTGCCCCACACAGCTCGAGATGTGATACAGTGGCTTGATGACTGCAAGATTGGGAGAATAGATGACTGGCCAGGTAATTCTCCCGATATATCCCCATAGAAATCTTTGGGCCATCATTAAAGGCAACTCCGCTCACGTGACACCTCTAAACTCCCCAAGCTTGAAATGGAGCTCCGAAAGTGTTTGGGAAGAATTTAAGCCTGAGTTCCTTCAAAATCTTGCTGACAGTGTACCACGTCGCCTTCAAAGGGTCATCAAGAGGAAGGGCTACGCAACGAAATACTAACTACAAGAGTAAGTGTTGATATTCTACATTATTTTTGTTATAACATGGTGCGTCATACGTGTAAACATTCACTTTTCGGAGGCGCGCACTGATTATCCACGCAAACTGTACAACCCATTCGTGTCAGAAGAAGGAGCATTGCACAGCGTAGCCACTGGCGTGACTGCAAGTGCCTCGTGTAACCCACATGAAGCAAGGAAAGTCGGAGAAGCTATCTTGGACAAAAATGATGGGACAAAACGCATTTGACTTTGTCTTCAGAAAGAAAGGAACAAATAGAAAGAATGGGACTGAAACAGCTGGTTGTGGATGGCGAAAAACTGAAAATTGACCCCTCAGCTTCTCTTTCAGAGGCTGCTATTCTAGCTAACAACAGTGACTATAGCTTGGACGATCTATTGAAATATGAACTTTCTGCGCAACCGACAGCATTGTTTGATAAACACGGTCTTCTCCGCCAAGCAAACAAGCCACAACTGGCTGATGCGCTACCGTCCACTTCATCAAATGAAGCCAGCAGACGCGTGACAGCAAACCAGTGTACAATGTCCTCGATGGATGTTCTCTTTTACATAGATTTCCCTGGAAAAGGGTGAAACGTTTGACTCTATAGCTTCTACGTACGTCAAGTATGTGAACACGTTTGCAAATCCAATTGTCGTTTTCGATGGATATGAAACGGACAGCTCCACAAAATATTTGACTCATCTCAGGCGTATCAAGGGTGCAGTTGGTCCACAGGTGTTCTTCACTGGCAGCATGGCGCTAAAGTCGAAAAGGAACACTTTTTTGGGAAACGTCCAAAATAAGCAGAAATTCATCAATTTCCTGTCTGAAAACTCCAAACCCAGGGTATCAAAACATTGCACTGCAAAGGTGACGCTGATCTTTTGATTGCATTGACTGGGGTGAAGTGCGCAAAAATTGGTGCTACACATGTTATCGGAGAAGACACCGACCTTCTGGTGTTACTTTGTCACCATGCTGAAGAGGACATGGATGAGTTGACATTTCGATCGGACAAAGCAGTGAACCAGATAAAACACTAAAATTAGAGAGTGGCAGATCAATGCTTTGCAGACTTCTCTGGGTGAAAAGCTGTGCTACCTGTTACCCATCATCCATGCCATTGGAGGTTGTGACACAACTTCGAGATTGTACGGGATTGGTAAGGGACTACCTCTCAAAAAGGCGATGTCAAACACTTCGTTTGCAAAGCAGCTGGAGCAAGTGTTGGATTGTTCCACTCGTGAGGAGATGAAAACCTCGGGGGAGAAGGTCCTAGTAGAATTATACGGAGGCAAGAACACAGAGTCCTTAGATTCACTGAGGATAAGGAAGTTCAAGGACAAAGTAGTGAGGTGTGCTTCCAGCGTAGAGATACAAAATCTTCCACCCACACTGGATGCCGGACAGTACCACATATATCGAGCCTTTTACCAAGCTAAATGTTGGATGTCAAAGGATGAGGACTGTGCATTGAGGGCAGTAGATTGGGGATGGCAGGATCTGCAGGGCAAACTTATGCCTAGAACAATGGACTGTCAGCCTGCCCCTGACAATATTCTCAAGTTGATAATGTGCCAGTGTAAGGGGACTGCTCCACAAACAGATGCAGCTGCAGAAAGCAAGGCCTGAAATGTACAAATGCCTGTAGTGAATGTCGTGGTGATGCCTGTTCCAATAGCACAGCTATTGACGTGACTGAGGACGACACGGACTTGTAACTCACGGTAAGTAAGTGCAGCTGGTTTATTGCAATAAGTAGGTAGTATTTGGTCCCAAAGAGTGTTCTAGGGCTAAAGAAACAGCAATCAAAACCAAATTCTACAGGGAATTACAATAACAAGGTACAAAATGTCTATTTTCAGTAAAAATCAGGGACTACGTCATGACATGACGTAATACTACGTCATAGTGACATCATATCATGACGGAATTAGCCTTATTTGATAGATTGATATCACATTCCTATCTGTTGGCAATACATTTATGGGCCCTAAAACCACCCAGAAAAAAGTTTGCTGTACATTGAATTCTGACATGGCGGCCATCTTGAATTTATGCAAATTAGGGCACTTAGGGGGGGTAACTTTGAGATAACTTTCGATATGATGTTCAGTGGGGTCCAATGAACCAGTCAAAGCAAAAAAACCTTCTGAAGCAATTTGTTCTAGGTATTTTATAATTTGACTGGACTATAGTTAATCTCCAAACCTCCTAAGTTTGGGGATTAGAAGACCTGTAATGCAAGTATATTTATAATCTGACTTCTGGATGGGTGCATGTTTGCCTTTTTTGTACTCATATATTTGTTATCTATTCGTGAGCTCACTGAGCTGCCTGTTCGAATGAGGCAGGCTTCCATGCTTCCCCGCTATGGATTCAAGACTGGCCGGGACACGTGAGGGACTGAGACCGTGATGAGGACTAAGGAAATAATTAGAATAGTTCGTGATTGATTTTTTGAGTACTTGCTTATGACGGGATGGCATATATGCAACGAAACTTGTGTATGTATGGGCAAGTCTAGCACACTGTTGGTACCCCTGGACCAGCTGGGTCATGCTTGCAGGGGTGGTGAGGGTAACAGCCGGGGGAACACCGGCGTCTAGAAGTCACCCACTCCACTGCCCGCAGGCCGTAAGGACGGTCCATGCGTGGTAGTGGGTGATAATATCATTATAGTTTCGTGATTCAGTGTTTTATTAGCGAGTGAACAAGGTGAGGACCGAGCAAGGAGGACAACGTGACGCATCGAAGTGAATCCTGGAAACAGGCGAGTACAAACCCGACGGTGTCATTGCTCCTAACAATCTCTGCTTAAACAAGTCACTATACCACATACTTTGTTTTACAATATATGGTTCTGTGTATTTACATATAAGTTTTGTTTTTCTAGATATTAAGGTTTGAGATGTTATAGATGCGCTGAGGCGTTGTGGTTAGGCTGGTACTATTTGTTTTGGTATTGCTTTACTGTTTGTTGTTCTGCATTGACTGTGCTTCTGTGTGGTGGTTGTTCTGGGTGACTGGCGTGCCCCTAGTGCCTGTGTTACCTTTCATAAACCTGTTGATCCTCCGTGCCTTGATGTGTAGGACAAAGGCAGCTGTCCAGGTGAGATCCAAGAGGGTTGTCAGACGTTCCGCCCCGCCCAGGCCACCCTGGATGAGGCACACACTCGTGACGGAGGTGCAGGAAGCAGCATGCTCCTTTAACCCAATCTCAGTTTGTCTCGTGTGTGTTTAGATAACTATCGAACCTATTAAACGTTCCTCCATGTGCCGGCATCTCACATGACTATATTGCAATAATCGTGTTGGGCGGTGAAGTATTCATTGTTTGGCTTTGGTCTTTAGGTTGGCTGAATTGATGATAGAACTGTAGTTTAGTTCAATACTCTCTATTTACCTATACTCTCCTGACATTTACTGGGGGGCTGCGCCCCATCAGATCCCCCCGCTAGTTAACTAACCTACCTTGGGCATTGATTACGTAACCTAACCTCGTTGGGGAGGGTTTCGCCCCCCCCCCCAGACCCCTCGTGTTATTTTTCATTTCCGACGGGTGTTGTAGGGGTTAGAAATGCTGCAAATTGTCAGATCTACATGTTGAGGACGATTATGATCGCGTGCCTTGTAATGCTTTAAACTGCAGTAGAACCGAATTGATAGACTACCTATCTCTTGACATAACATCGAAAACATTTTTTTTCTCAAGACTATGCAATGTTCAGTAAAAGTTAAGTTTTTAAGTTACTGAGCACAACAGTAAGGCAATACATAGTTTTCAGTAACGGTGATTTACCAGTACATGAGGCAGGATTCTCTTCACCTCTCTGCAGGAGAGCTGAACGTACAACAGGCATTCCCAAAGCTAACAAACGCACTACTCTGCCTCGAAGGCACATACATACACATAAACCAACAAAGTTCATCATACTGAATAGTAACAGACCACAGGGGTGCCTCTTGTGCTGCCTCTATGTTCATTCCACCTTTGTTTAAACGTCATACCAAAGACTACTGTATACTGGACTTGCTACTCGTGCCCCGCGCCAACCCGCCCATGACCAGTGGAGGCCAGTTTTGCGATTCCTGACATTTTCGAACATCACTCCCATCTCCCTTCCTATGGTTTATCAGTATAAATGATATACCGTTATCTTCGTGAATGTTTGTTCTATAATATTATTAAATAAAAAACAGTAAAATACACAAAAGAAATGTCATTATGAGAGAGTGAAGAAATATGCACGAACTCAATATTCACTTAAACTCTTCGCCATTTAATATTTTGTGAGAAAACATTTTACATGCAACATAGAAATAGACGCGGATTTTCACCAGCTTTCCATTGGTATATTTCGTTTTCTGATAAATGAATTAGAACCATGCATGAATTACCGTTAACTAAAAATATAACTTCATCAATCGGATCGGCAAGTAAAAAGGTGTTCCATGAATACAGTAGACTATGGTTTATCAGTATAAATGATACACTGTTATCTTCGTAAATGTTTGTTCTATAATATTATCAAATAAAAAACTGTGAAATACACTAAAGAAATGCCATTATTAGACTCTGAAGAAATATGCATGAACTTAATATTCACTTCACTTCTTCGCCATTTAATATTTTGCGTGAAAACTTTTTTACATGAAACATCAATAAAAGTGGAATTGTATTAGCTTTCCATGGATATATTTAGTTTTCTGATAAATGAATTAGAACCATGCATAAATTAGCGTTAATTAAAACAATTATATCATCAATCAGGTAATTTTCCCGATTGATGAGGTTATTTATTTAGTTAACGCTAATTTATGAATAGTACTAACTCATTTATCAGAAAACTAAATATATCAATGGAAAGCTAATAACATTCCGCTTCTATTGATATGTTTCATGTAAAATGTTTTCTCGCAAAATATTAAATGGCGAAGAGTTTAAAGTGAAGAGTAAGTTCATGCATATTTCTTCACTCTCATAATGGCATTTCTTTAGTGTATTTTACTGTTTTTTATTTGATAATATTATAGATCAAACATTTACGAAGATAATGGTATATCATTTATACTGATAAACCATAGGAAGGGAGATGGGAGTGATGTTCGAAAATGTCAGGAATCGCAAAACTGGCCTCCACTGGAAATAGCCCGAACTGAGTAGCACGGCCAGTATACAGTAGTTTTTGGTCATACACAAGGCAAGGAGAAAAAGCAACAATCATGCCAGCCTTGTTTACGTGTATATGCAAGACAATAAAATCACCATCAAACTAATACTGGATGGTAATGTGTATAACATGATTTTTATGATATAAATTTAGCAATCTAGCCTACGTTTAACTGAATCGCAAGAAGCAGTTGTTAATCGCGAATTTTTATTTTGACGTAAACGCACATAACTTTACTTATTCAATAATGCCTCTCCCCCCCACACGCAGATCACAGACAACCACGGAGGTTGTCGCCTCCTTGATGGAGTGGCTAGCGCGCCTAACTACAAATCTGCGGGCTCTGGTTTGAATCCAGGCTAGGGCAAGTCGGCGGCCATCCCACACATCTGTTTATCCACCCCTTTCGGGGTTGGTAAATGGGTACCTGGGGAAACCTGGGGTAGGTAATTGTGGTAACCCGGATGTCACATATGCTCTGTGTCCCGGGGTAATGGGTTGTCACCCACCACAGGCTCAAAGGCTAATGCGACGGAGATGAGCACCGAGGCCACGCGCAGCATAGCGTATGCCCCCAACTTTGCCTTACCCACATACACAATGTAGGGATGAGGAGCAGCGAGATGTATGCACCTTCGCGAGACCCTTAAAGTAATCGTCCAGACCATTTCATCATTCCTGATTTAATGCAATCAAATTATAGCCATTAGCGAGTATATCAACAATATGCTGTCACTTTTTGCATCCAATCAGCCGTTTTTAAATAATCCGCAATCAAAATCTGCAAACTCCCCGAGCTTCCAAAACGCCCCTCAAAACTTGCAGACGACGCAGCACGGCTCGGTAACGTCACAGGAGGAAGCCTCCTCTAACCGCGTTGATCAGAAGCACGTAAACACAAAAAATAAATATAGTACTTGAAGATTTTTGGGTGTTTCTGATAGATTTTTTTTGCGATATGCCACATTCATGCATCCTTTATGGGTGCAGCAAGACAGCTGTGCATTTCGAGAAATGTTTGCACACGTTTCCGACTGATACGACAATGTTAAATGTGTTGAAAAGATTAGTGCGGCGGACTAGGGCAGATTGGAACGGGAAGTTGAAATTTGCAAGGATTTGTAGTGATACACTCACCACACACACACACACACACACACACACACACACACACACACACACACACACACACACACACACACACACACACACACACACACACACACACACACCACACACACTCACACGCACACACTCACTCACTCACTCACCGGATGCTGTTGTGTTTTCCTCACCTTTTCGAGGCCTCCACACAAACAGCGTCTCCACCATCACTATCACCACCAAGACTCCCACTCCCACGGCGTGAGGGCTCCAACCGGGGGGGCAAGCGTGGCGGGAGCGTTGACTGGGTGTGGGTGGGGTGTGGTAGGAGACGGGGTGTATGGGGTGGACTGGGGTGTGGTAGGAAATGTGGTGGACTGGCGTGTAACATAATTGTGTAAGGGGTTGTTGTGTGTAAGGGGGTTGTTGTGTGTAAGGGGTTGTTGTGTGTAAGGGGTTGTTGTGTGTAAGGGGTTGTTGTGTGTAAGGGGGTTGTTGTGTGTAAGGGGTTGTGTGTGTAAGGGGTTGTTGTGTGTAAAGGGTTGTTGTGTGTAAGGGGTTGTTGTGTGTAAGGGGTTGTTGTGTGTAAGGGGTTGTTGTGTGTAAGGGGTTGTTGTGTGTAAAGGGTTGTTGTGTGTAAGGGGTTGTTGTGTGTAAGGGGTTGTTGTGTGTAAGGGGTTGTTGTGTGTAAGGGGTTGTTGTGTGTAAGGGGTTGTTGTGTGTAAGGGTTGTTGTGTGTAAGGGGTTGTTGTGTGTAAGGGGTTGTTGTGTGTAAGGGGTTGTGTGTAAAGGGTTGTTGTGTGTAAGGGGTTGTTGTGTGTAAGGGGTTGTTTTGTGTAAGGGGGTTGTTTTGTGTAAGGGGGTTGTTGTGTGTAAGGGGGTTGTTGTGTGTAAGGGGTTGTTGTTGCCGCTAACATCTGTTCGTCCGCCTCGTATTCTGGTTCAAACACATAGGGTTGGGCTCCCATCACAATCTGAGGTTCGTTTTCCTCATATTATACGCGAACAGCGTCATTTATTTCGGTCTCAGATTTGGCATCGTACTCTAGATCTGTAACACCGACAGATTCACTGTGACACCGAAGCACACTCGCTCATCATCACATTTGCCGACAGGTGTCACGCAGGGAGAAGACTGTTGTTTACATTCTCCGCTCCTCCTGTGACGTCATCAATAATATTCGTAGCCTTGTTGGAGGGAAGACATTTTTTTTCGCGCGCTTTTTACAAAAGTCGTGTTTTTACGGAAATAAGGCCTGGAAATAAATTATTTTTGGTGGATTAGGTGTTTTGAATATTGGTGAATTCAACATAATTAGGCAAAAAAAAAATGGGTCTGGACGATTACTTTAAAACGCTTATCAACAACTCTTCATCATAGTGGCTTCTGTCTTTTACCACGACGCCTTCAGCCTACTTGTATGACCTGATTCTATAGTTTTAATGAAATTTTTCCACTAACTAAACATCGGCGAAACGTTACTTTCAAGAGCACTGAGATGTCTGTGTCCTTGCCGTAAAACGATGTGCAGTTGAATCGGAAAAAAAAATCCATTACCTGCTTTGTTGATCGAACCTCAAACATTTATCACCTCGCTGAGAAGCGGATGAATTTACAACTACGGGTGTTGTATCATGAGTCCCTTAGTGACAAATATAAGGACTTGCGTCATCAATGGTACACATTACGTTATATGGTATGAACACAGATTGCTGGCTCACGTACAGCTGTAACAAATTGAACAACATGTACAGGGAGAACCATTCACCTGCCAGTCACTGCATAGATTGCTAATTCAATACTGATGCCGGTTGTTTCCATACGTGGTGCATATTGCTGCGTGTCCCATTTAGTCCGCCGTGTCCCCGTGGGCGCTGGCTGGCGGTGAATAGAGGGATTATGGGCCGGCAAGTGAATTGTCCACCTATGCCAAATTAATATTATTGAGTGTTACCTCGCTGTTAATAAGTTAATAAGTTAAAAACTGCATTAGTCCAATAATGTATTTAAACACACACACACACACACACACACACACACACACACACACACACACACACACACACACACACACACACACACACACACAGGGAACTCCGTAGTGTAAGGGTTAGCACGCTCGGCTCACAATCGAGAAGTCCCGGGTTCGATCCCCGGGCGGAGCGAAGACAGACGGGCGGTCTTCTTAAAACCCGAGCCCCTGTCCACCCAGCAGTGAATGGGTACCGGGTGTTAGCCGGGGGTTTGTGACCCCCCTCCCGGGGTGGTAGCTTCGGCCAACACTAAGCACTAAAGATGAATGATAAAATACATGTTGATATGGAGACGGGGCCATACGAGCGTTGCTCAGGCCCTGTAAAATACAACTAGATTAATACAGCTAGATGAACACACACACACACACACACACACACACACACACACACACACACACACACACACACACACACACACACACACACACATACACACACATAGTTTCTTTGGTTTTCTTTCATTTTGGAATGTATAAGTTCGGCCTTAGCGCCCTTGTTTCCTTGTCTGCGAGCGAGCTGAAGAGCGGCGGGTCATCCAGGCGGAAACACTCCCCGAACACACGTCTCAAGTCACCCACGAAGCCTCCCGAGTCACTGCACTGCTTGTATTGCGTTCAACCTCACGTTCCCTTCGTATCCTTTTTCTTTCTTTCTTATTTCCTTGCCGACTTCCACTCTGTAACGTGATTATAATATTATTAGTAACCGAAGCGTGTAAGCATGCAGAGGGTGAGAACTTGTGGTAAGCGATGAACCAAACTTTTCTTATCAATCATTATTTTTTTCTGGCGGTCTTGCATCTCTTTATATAAAGTTTTATTATTTTTTTAGGGGATGATAGTTTCTTCATAACACATACGACGGGAAAGTTAAATTTGTTATTGGCAGCTCGCTTCGCTCGCTGCCACTTACCTAAGACTCATTCGCGTAAGGGGAGTGGAACCATTCGTGAGCCAAAAAGTGAATAACTACTCCTAAATATTGTCAGATTGAGCTGAAATTTGACTTGCAGGTAGTGCTGTCAAGATCAATGGGGGTCTGTGAAACAAATGTTTTGCGTAAAACAAGCCCTTAATGAGTAATTAGCGTAATGATTTAATTAGTGCTAAATAAACTTCGGTTTTACAATAACAATTTATTTTTCTTATGAAGTACAAAAGTGATCCTCGCTATAGGATTGCATAATAAAATATCAAGGATAAGCATGCCATTTGTAAATGTACACTTCCGTGTGTTATTGGTTTTAACTTGTTCTCCCAAGATCAAGAGTTTCACGGAACGTTCTGGAAAGCAAGGTTTCTGTAAGGACGTCTATTGCGCTTTCCTAGCGATTATGCATAGGGATGGATGATCATGGATCAGGCAAAGACTACTCTATACTGGACTTGCCATTCGTGCCCCGCGCCAACCCGCCCATGACCAGTGGAGGCCAGTTTTGCGATTCCTGATATTTTCGAACATCATCCCCATTTCCCTTCCTGTGGTTTATCATTATAAATGATATACTGTTATCTTCGTAAATGTTTGTTCTATAATATTATCAAATAAAAAACACTAAAATACACTAAAGAAATGCCATTATAAGACAGTGAAGAAATATGCATGAACTTAATATTCCCTTAAACTCTTCGCCATTTAATATTTTGCGAGAAAACATTTTAGATGAAACATATCCATAGAAGCGGATTTTCATTAGCTTTCCATTGATATATTTCGTTTTCTGATAAATTAATTACCACCATGCATAAATTAGCGTTAACTAAAAAAATAATATCATCAATCGGATCGGCAAGTAAAAAAGTGTTCCATGAATACAGTAGACTATGGTTTATCAGCATAAATGATACACTGATATCTTCGTAAATGATTGTTCTATAATATTATTAAAAAAAAACTGTAAAATACACTAAAGAAATGCCATTATGAGACTGAAGAAATATGCGTGAACTTAATTTAATATTCACTTAAACTCTTCGCCATTTAATATTTTCGTGAAGACTTTTTATATGTAACATATCAATGGAAGCGGAATTTTATTAGCTTTCCATTGATATATTTTGTTTTCTGATAAATGAGTTAGAACCATGCATAAATTAGCGTTAACTAAATCTATAACATCATCAATCGGGTAATTTTCCCGATTGATGAGGTTATTTATTTAGTTAACGCTAATTTATGTATGGTTCTAATTCATTTATCAGAAAACGAAATATATCAATAGAAAGCTAATAAAATTCCGCTTCTATTGATATGTTACATATAAAAAGTCTTCACGAAAATATTAAATGGCGAAGAGTTTAAGTGAATATTAAATTAAGTTCACGCATATTTCTTCAGTCTCATAATGGCATTTCTTTAGTGTATTTTACAGTTTTTTATTTGATAATATTATAGAACAAACATTTACGAAGATAACGGTATATCATTTATACTGGATTTATACCATAGGAAGGGAAATGGGAGTGATGTTCGAAAATGTCAGGAATCGCAAAACTGGCCTCCACTGGAAATAGCCCAAAAAGAGTAGCAAGTCCAGTATACAGTAGTCTTTGGATCAGGCCATGAATTTTTCGGGCCGGGTCGGGTTTCGGGCTCAAGATATTGGGTTGGGTCGGGCTGCCAAAAAAACATCCACTGCTGCGTCCGCGCTATGACGTCATTTTATCGTTTTACGTGCTATGACGTTACCTGCACAGCGCTTCTCCGATTGCCTGTGCAGCCTGTGCATGCAGGCCGCGTGCCGCTTCTAGACGCTCCAAGCGCTCAGACGGCTCAGGCAGTTGCGCAGCGCGCGCTCTCTCTCTCTTTCTATCTCTCTTTCCGTGCCTAGGCGGCTCGGGCAGTTGCCCAGAGCGCTCTCTCTCCCTCTCTCCCTTTCCGTGCCTAGGCAGCACAGGCAGTTGCGCAGCTCTCTCTCTTTCCGTGCCTATATAAGCCCTCAACGCCAGAAACCGTGAGAAAATCGTAAGAAATGTTTGACGCTTCGTAGCGTTGTGTCCCTATGCAAGCTAAAATGCGGACGAAGGCATAGTAGGGGCACCTACTTGTTGTTATTATTTTACCAGCAGATAATTATGAACTAAATTTAGGTCTGTAGACTAGGTATGTGGGAATTTATGTCACATACATATATTTAATTGGAGGTCTTACCTAATCAAAACCCATCATCTATCTCATCCCGACACAATACCCCAACCAGTCAACTAACTAGGATATTTATCGGTGGATAGTGGGTTGAAATCGCTGTAGGCTTTTATCAATACTGCCTGTCCTGTGATCCGAAGTGGTCAGCGCGTGATCGAGGCCGCCCGTGAAGGACAGAGGCGGAGGGCTGGAGGCGGTGTGTATTGTTATGGGCGTCAGGAGGTTTTCATAACCCAGTTATCCATGACGACGCGGCGAGATATTATCTGTGTTGATTTTAACACGTCCTATTGGTTTAACACTATGTGCAAAGTGAACGTATGTACAAATCTCTTCATTATAATCAGAGAAGAGATGTTAATCCCGTGTGAGCTGGTAGTGTACTCATATACACAAGCACGTATATTTAATAATAGATGTTACTCCCGCAAGGGCTTGGAGTGTACTAAATTTCCAAGCCAGCGGCGGCGACCAGCCACACAAATCCCACCTACACGTGTCAATCGTCGGTGGCGAGAATCTAATGGGCAGCAGCCAATGACCTCGCTTCTAACCAAGGTGCTAATTATAAGGTGCAAATGCTTAATATTACTGGGAATGTTCAATTATTCTATCCCAGCACTTATCACTTACTCAAATTACCTTAATTATTACCCATTACCATTTTAATTATATATATACATCCCTACGCACCCCTATGACGAGCGGACAATACCTCCTTCACAAGGGGAGGGGGGGGCAAACCACCATTCTTCCAATTATGAGAAGGTGGTTTGGTGGATAATTTCCACAAGGTATTTTAAAAGCACTTTGAGCTCACTGCCACGTTCCAGCCGCAAGAACTGAGCCAAAAGCAAAGGGGAGCAGAGGCTGGACGCCTATACTTGATCTAATAGCCTGCACACGTTGCAAGAAGCGGTGATGTGCTGGAAGCCTAGTCAGTGATAGCCTATAGTTAGACGGAAAAAAAAGTATAGGTCGTGGCCAGTGGCGTACCGAGGGGGGGGGGGATATATTTATTATAAGTAATATATATAATAATATTTATATATATTTATTTATATTTTTTATATATATATATATATTTTTATATATAAAGTTTATATAATATACTATATATGCATATTATATATATATATTAATATATATATATATTATATATATATATATATATATTACTATATTGTATATATTATATAACTATATATATTAATTTTAAATATATATATATATATATAATATATATATATATATATAATAATATATATAATATAATATAATATATATATAATATATATATATATTATATATCTATATATATATATATATTATATATATATTGACCCCCTTTTAAATTTTCTGTTACGCCACTGTTTATACTGATCATGATAAAAGTGCTGACGATAATGATGATAATAATATTAATATTAATATTAATATTAATACTATTAATAATAAAAATGATGATGATAATGATAATAATAAAATTAATAATAATAATATAATATTAACAGAATAACATTAATCATTATCAGTATTTTTTTGTAATATTATAACAATAAAATGACAAGTCAAATAATGACAAGGTATTTCATCGCCACAGGCAGAAATCGAACACGCGTGCGGGCGTCTGTACCCAGGTCAGCTTGAGGAGTTCTATCTATTGCGTTTCATCAGTTTTCCATTATCTCTTAACTATTGAAAAATTCAATGTTATGTGAAAATGACACGTATACAATTTTCTCAAATAAATTAATTCCAGATTGATTTATCTATGGCTCCTTAGGACACCCCACGGCAAAATACTTGCGGCTCTGTACCCTCATTTGAAACCGCATCATTTTTCATTATTTCAAAAATTTAATTTATTTTAATTACATTCTCTCAAAAATACCCTTGAAGTTGGCCAGAACCACGTTTTTATTTTTCTCAACCCCCTTTTATTAGCATAGGATTATTTCACAAAATAATTTTAACTTTAAAATGATTTTTAATTATTTTTGCCATTTTTCCCAAATAAACATTTATTGTCTAATTATTGCCAAATAAATTTTAAGTTTATGCTTCTATTTTGCTTTATTTTTTCATTATATTATCTCTTAACTATTGAGAATCCAATGTTTTGTGAAAAAACACTTTACTATCTTCTCAAATAAATTTATTCCAAATGTTTATGCTATGGCTCATTAGGAACTCTATGTCTGTTCTATCTATGCTATCTTTCACAACCCTGCCATTGGCCCAAACCCCACCAATGGCTATGGTCGACAACCATAAGACTACTTCCACTACTACTCCCGGGTTTACTAATAGTCAGAGAAATCTAGAAAACATAAGAACCTACAGAAATATTAGATACAGAAATTTTGGGAAAGGGTGCTGACTCAGCCACTCTGATGTTTGACTCGGTCACTCTGATGGGGGGGAAAAGTGTATAATCAGGCCACTCTGATGGGGGGAAAAGTGTATAATCAGGCCACTCTGATGGCGGTAAGAGTGTATAATAAAGCCACTCTGATGGCGGGAAAAGTGTATAATCAGGTCACTCTGATGGCGGTAAGAGTGTATAATCGGGGCCACTCTGAGGGCGGTAAGAGTGTATAATCAGGCCACTCTGATGGCGGGAAGAGTGATAATCAGGCCACTCTGAGGCGGTAAGAGTGAAAAATTTAGGCCACTCTGATGGCGGTAAGAGTGAATAATCGGGCCACTCTGATGGCGGAAAAGTGTATATCAGGTCACTCTGATGGCGGTAAGAGTGTATAATCAGGCACTCTGAGGGCGGAAAGTGCAAAATCAATCACTCTGATGGCGGTAAGAGTGTTAATCAGGCCACTCTGATGCGGGAAGAGTGTTATAATCAGGCCAATCTGATGGCGGTAAGAGTGTATAATCAGGCCAATCTGATGGGGGGAAGAGTGTATAATCAGGCCACTCTGAGGGCGGGAGAGTGTTAATCAGGCCACTCTGATGGCGGGAAGAGTGTATAATAAAGGCCACTCTGATGGCGGGAAGAGTGTATAATCAGGCCACTCTAATGGCGGGAAGAGTGTATAATCAGGCCACTCTGATGGCGGGATGAGTGTATAATCAGGCCAATCTGATGGCGGGAAGAGTGTATAATCAGGCCAATCTGATGGCGGGAAGAGTGTATAATCAGGCCAATCTGATGGCGGGAAGAGTGTATAATCAGGCCAATCTGATGGCGGGAAGAGTGTATAATCAGGCCAATCTGATGGCGGGAAGAGTGTATAATCAGGCCACTCTGATGATTGGAAAGCTGTTTTTTTAATATTTTTTTATATATATTTTTTCATTACGCCACGGTACAATAATAATTTGACACCACTGCTTGTTAAGGTAGTCTGGGCGCAGTTCCACATTGTTCTATATAGTGCAGTGGTTACCTTGATTCTCGCTGTAGCTAACATTTATTCATTGTCGTACTATAGCAAGTAAGTAATTTCGGATAATGTTCCCTCTCGACCGTGCAACTCAAAAGTTGTTTCAAGTCGGGTATTGCGAGCCAGCCTTTGCTCCAGCTGGGTGTCTTCTCAGTGTTTCTTGACATAGCTGCGTCGAGAAACCATCTCGGTCATCTCTTTACCCAACGTCTTGACGTTGTTCTTCAGTTCGCGGAGGCGTCTAAAAGTTTGCTCCCTCACGCCTACCCGCCAGGGTGGCGCGGTTGGTAGAAAAACGGACTGGTGTTGCAGAGTCCCTGCGCCATTCGGTCAGCGGTTCGAGTCCACCAAATTCGTCCTGGTGTGGTGGCGCTTTGTACAGTCAATAACCTTGTAGTTGGTACTTGCAAAGTGTCTAGATAGGATCAAAGTATCTTAGTATCCCTCACGCCTACTCCATTCTCACCGTAATCTTCATAAAGATGTTCACGCTCTTTGATTGGCAGCGGCAAGTCTTGATCAAATTTGAAGTGAACTTTTCATGTTCGCGGTGCTGTCCGCGGGGAGAGTGTATAATCAGGCCACTCTGATGATTGAAGGGATGTTGACGCAGGCCTCTCTGATGACTGGAAGGATGTTGGTTCAGGCCACTTTAATGGCGGGAAGAGTGTATAATCAGGCCTTTCTGATGATTGGAAAGATATTGGCTCAGGCCACTTTAATGCGGGAAAAGTGTTAATCGGCCATCTGATGATTGGTAGGGTGTTAAAGTGGCCAGACCACTTAATGCCGGGGGAAAAAAAGTGTAAAGCCCTGGCCATCAGATGATTGAAGGGTTTTGACTCGGCCACTCTGCTGATATGAAATGGTGTACTCAGGCCCCTCTGATGATTGCAAGGGGAACCACCTCAGCCACTTTGTTGACGGAAGGGGTGTATACTCAGGGGACCCTAAAGGTTGGTGGGTGCTCAGCAACTGGGGATGGTTGGGTGGGGGTGACTCAGGCAACTGTGATGGTTGGATGGGGGTGACTCAGGCACTGTGATGGTTGGATGGGGGACTCAGGCACTGTGATGGTTGAGGGGTTATCAGGCCCCATTGACGGTGAGAAGTGGAGTTGGAACAGGGGAAATTTTTCAGGAGTGCCTCCCCCTGCTCCTCAGGGAGGCCCCAATTTAAGATGTTGATTTCCGAAAAAGAAGACGCCTTCAAAACTTTCATACAATCTCCCCAAGGTTTTGGTTCGCGGGATTGTGCCAATATCACATTCAGGCCACTTACCTTTTGGCGAGGGTTTATTTTGAATCCACTTTTCCCGAACACTCAATGGATCTCTTCATAAAGGATGAGAGTTTTCAACAAGGCGCCCATTTAATGACTTTATCCTATCATTTCATTGTGTGGCGTTGCCTAATCTATGCGGGTACGTGCCATTAATTAAGCTGTGTGATTCATATCTGATATATAAGTATTCATATATCTATTAATTCATTCTATATCTATTCTATCTCTATCTATCTATCTGTACTCCATTTTATTAATCTATTGGTTTATATATATATAATATATATATATATATATATAATATATATATTTTATATTGTATATGTAATTATATATTTATTATATTATGCTATATATATATGTATATATATATGTATATATATTTATATATATATTATATATATGTACTATATATATGTTTATATGTATATATTTTCTATATGTAATATGTATATATGTTTTCTCTCTCTTCTCTCT
>JACEEZ010011468.1:37500-62500 GCA_016584305.1 Chionoecetes opilio
TTCTGCACAGGTACCGAAAACGCCAAATACTCGTGTTGAGCGAGTCCATAACACCGTGGGCTATGAGCCCACGATGAGCAATCCGCCGTAAGACTTCTTGACGTGACCCACCGTCATTCTGGACTGCACTACCAAGGTATGTAATTTTTTTTAAGATCTCAATGTCCTCGCCGCAAGCATGAACAAACTTTATTGTTTCATCTTTGGGGAGGCGGTGGCCGAGTGGTTAGCGTCTTGGAGTGATGAACTCAATGTTTCGAGTTCGAATCCTGCCGGGGGCAACTCTTTCAAGAGCCTGGTAGGGGAGAAGAAGGTCCCGAGTTCAAGTCCCACCAAGGAGCAACTGACAAATCCATCGTCGAGTGGCTGAAATAAACCCGCATGCAGCAATTACCTGGTCTTCGATTGAGAGTGTGACGGAGAAAACTTTAGGGGCTGCATGATCCTGACTGAAGATCCGAACATCATAGAAAACGCGATCTTCACCTAAGACCACAGGTGTCACTATAAAAATCCAGCCTGCGTCACTAACGGGCGAGATCGACCAACATCAAGAGTCTCCATAAGCCTACAGGCGCTATAGGCTCCAATATATATATATATATATATATATATATATATATATATATATATATATATATATATATATATACACATATAAATCGATAGGGACGGCCAGTCTTTTTTTCCAATCAAGAGGAATAGTACCTGATTGCCACACTGCAGCCAAGACGGTATGCAACCCGCATTTCATGGCCTCACCCTCAGCTTTGAGCAGCTCCGCACTGATATTGCAAACACCAGCTGCCTTTTCACCCCTCAACTTTGCAACAGCCTCTCTGACTTCGTCAAGAGAGGGTGTGTCGATGGGAGGGTCTGCATCCACTGCCCATAACCCAGTGGTGTGAAGCTGTCCACTTGGAGTGTCCGTGAACAACTGCCCAAAATACTCAGCTCAACGAGCCATCTGTCCATCCATGTCCGACACGAGGCGTCCATCTGCTGCTCTGATAGAACTTGCCCGAGATGGAGACTTGGAGGTCATTAGATGGAGATTATCGTTAGCGTTAGCATAATTAGCATAAAAGCTACATTTTGCTGATACATTTTAAGACTTGATGAAGGATAATATGACAGCTCTGGATCAGAGTCGAGGTACTTCTCTCATCTGTTCTTGTAAGTTGTAGCTGTCATTCTGTTTACGATATGGGAAGGTAGAGCTTGTGAAAAGGTAGTTAGTCTGTGACAGTGGCGGTAATGCTGGCAATGACGCTGTGCTGTCACTGCAGGATATTATTTTACTATACAATCTGTTTGTTCCTCTTACCTTTAACACCCGATCATTCATTTTTTTTTTCTCTCTCTCTCTCTCTCTCTCTCTCTCTCTCTCTCTCTCTCTCTCTCTCTCTCTCTCTCTCTCTCTCTCTCTCTCTCTCTCTCTCTCTCTCTCTCTCTCTTTCTCTCTCTTTCTCTCTCTCTCTCTCTAAATACCATCATTCATTCATCTATTATATATATATAATTATCTCCCTTTCTCTTCGTCACTCTCACTACCACTAACACAACCTATTCAACTCCTCCTCTCCAAATATAAAAACAATACTCAGTGGTTTATATAATGGCAGTGCAGAGTATTACAGTGGATCGATCAATTATAACAAGATGTTACAGTTTCAAGATAGTTGGTAAAACATTTTAGTCTAACGAAGCCAAATACTTCCTCATCAGTCCGGTCGTAAATGTGTGAAATGCTCCACCTTCCAATGTCGTAAACATAATGACAGTTACAACTTTCATGCACAGATTAGAAGAGTACCTAGACTCCGATCCAGAGCTGTCATATTATCCGTTATCGCAAGAGAGAGAGAGAGAGAGAGAGAGAGAGAGAGAGAGAGAGAGAGAGACGAGAAGAGAGAGAGAGAGAGAGAGAGAGAGAGAGAGAGAGAGAGAGAGAGAGAGAGAATGAGGAAATAACGACGCAAGTAGTATAAAAAACGAGAAAAAATCTAATAGTAGCAAGGATATTAAGAAATGAAAGAAAAAAAATTGATGAGAGACAAAGAAATAGACACTCATGAGGGCGTCAGAGAAGGATGGACGCAGAGCAACGGCAAATTGACAAAAGAAACGAGAGGGTGAGAGAGGAAGAGAGAAAGGCAGGAACAGTAATGTGGAGAGCAGGGACGACACAGACACCTCCACGAAAAACAAAAGAGTTGTAGGGAGAGAAAGGTTAAGTATTTCAGGAATGGAACTTGTTGAGAAGAGAGAGAGAGAGAGAGAGAGAGGAGAGAGAGAGAGAGAAAAAAAAATTCTCCATAGCGTTCTCTCCCTTGTAAGTGTGTGTTAAACTTACACTGCAGGAGGGAAGGACAGAAGTGAGAGAAAAAAAGAGACGAATGAGGAGGACGAGGTGAGGAAGGAAATTAAATTGGAGTTGGGAGGGTGACGAGGGAGGGAAAGTGGGTGGAGGAGGACAAGGAGGGAAGGTGGAAGGGGGAGGGTGGGAAATGCCAGTTTCACAGCTCCCTTAAGTTCCCTGGTTCTTGGCCCTGCTGTGTCAATAAGGACCTCCACCACCTCCCGCCGGGGCTGCGATGGTAACACTGACGGGCCGACAGGAAGGAGGGCAAAAGTGACATGGCCAAAGTGTGTGTGAGTGTGTCTCCCTTTATCCCTCCATCTCTCTAGTTGACACATTTCCTCCCTCTTTCCCTCCCTCCATCCCTCCCTGTCTCTCTCCTGTCCTTCCCTCAATCTAGTTTGAAGTGTGTTCTCTCCCTTACTCCCTCCATCCCTCCTTCCGGCTGACTTCCCTCCCTCTTCCTCTTCCTGACTCTTTCCTCTCTCCCTCCCTCTTCTTCTTCCTGACTCTTTCCTCTCTCCCTCCCTCTTTTCGTCTCTCAGTATAGCTACATAATCTCTCTTTTCTTATTCTCTTTGCCACTTTGCTTTAAGTATTCCTTTACTTCTATATTTCCTTCCTTCCATCACTCTCTCTCCTTCCTTCCAGCTGTTGGTAAGGCCCATTCACACTGGTCAAATACCGGCAGATTTATATGCTGGAATACCGGGAGAAAGCGGCCGGGATAAATTAACCTATTATACAGAAACATAGATAAAAGCTTTATATAAATATATATATATATATATATATATATATATATATTATATATATATATATATATATATATATATATATAGTTGTAGATAATAGGAACACTTGACAAAGTGAAAAGTTGGAACTCTCGCCGACGGGGACGAGAGATCTGGTTGACGAGAGTACCATAAACCACCCAGCCCCTCCTGGCCCGCCCCACAAACATCCCACTCCCCTTTGCGCTGCCGTAGTATTGATAGTTTCATTGTTTCCTTGATATAATCTGCTACTAAATCAAAACCCACGTCTAACCTAACCCAATCTGATTTAACCTAACAACCGTTTCTGGCTGTAGCTAATAACGGAAAATTTTGGTATTGTAAGTATCGCCATTACCATGGGACACTGGGATTCAAAGTAAGGATGAAAAGATTTACACGATGATGCAAGTTAAATTTGTTAGTTTTTAGTGCCCAATACCGAAATTATACCAATTAAAGCGGCCCTATAGAAGACTGCCAGCGTAAGGCCTGGGAGATGGTGACGCCCTTAGTGTTAAAGCTCGAACACTTTTATATCTACTCAAATGATATTGATGAGTACTGTGGGAGAGGCGAGAGGGAGGGATACATAAGAACATAAGGAAAGCTACAAGGAAATAAGGAAGCTACAAGAGGCTGTGAGACCTACACGAGGTAGTTCATGTTACTTAACACTACCTACATCCACCTTTCATCCCCATCCATGAATTTATCTAGCCTCCTTTTAAAGCTCTCTAATGACTCTGCACTAACTAAATGTCTACCGAGGCCATTTCAATAATTTACCACCCTTTTTGTGAACCAGTTTTTCCCTATTTCTTTTTTAAATCCACGCTTTTCCAGCTTGAATCCGTTACTTTTTGTTCTACCCTGGTTACTAGCCGTAAGAATTTTTCCTACCTCTCCTTTATTATATCCCTTTATCCACTTAAAAACTTCTAGCAGATCGCCCCTTAACTCTGCGTCTCTCGAGTGAGTGTAAATTTAATAGCTTCAATCTCTTCTCATAACTAAAGTTACGCATCCCTTGAATAATTTTGGTCATCCTTCTCTGCACTGATTCTAACAAGGCTATATCCATCCTGTAATATGGAGACCAAAGTGGGGATGGGTGAGTGGGGAAGAGGGTGGTGCTGGCTTCTGTGTTTGTTTACATTTGGAGCACGAAGTCTCCCGGAAACCGGCAGATAAAGACCACTCGATCGGTTTACTTTTTTCCGAGATATCTGCCGGGATTTGTCTCCCGGGGAATAAAACCGGCAGATTTTTGACGGTATTTGGCCAGTGTGAACCGGCCTTTAAAATCCCTCTAACGTGTTATCTCACTCTCTCTCTCTCTCATTTCCACCAGCTGAAGCTTCTCTTTCTCTTCCTCCCTCTTGCTTTTCCTCCCTCCGTTCACCTATCCGTCCAGCTGGCTTCATCCTTCCACTCCTTCACCTCCTCTCTCCTCCCCTCACCACACGCCGCCCATCCGAGGTCCTTTACGACCCAATTGAAGAGGAAGTGTTTGGTTTCGCTAGACTAAAATCTTGTACCAACTATCTTGAAACTGTGGCGTTTTGTTATGTTTAATTAATTAATCGATCGACTGTAATCTTCTGCACTGACATTATATAAACCACTGAGTATTTTTTATATTTGGAGAGAGAGAGTAACAATGTGTTAGTGGTATGAGAGTGACAGAGAAAGGGATCATGATGAATGGAGAGAGAAGAGAGGAGAGAGAGAGAGGAGAAGAGAGAGAAGAGAGAGAGAGAGAGAGAGAGATGAGAGAGAGATGAGAGAGAGAGAGAGAGAAAATATATATATGTACATATATATATATCTTTATTATCTATACATATATATATATATATATATATTTATATATATCATATATATCTATCAATAATATATTTCTATTATTATATAATATATATATATATGTATATTATGTATCTATTATATATGTATATATATATATATATATATCTATCTATATTCATAATCTATCTATATCTATATATTATTATATATCTATCTATATCTATCTATATATATATCTTTATTATAATGAATGATCGTGTGCTAATGGTCAGAAAGTAACACACACAGATGATATAGTAAAAGGAGGAACAGAGAAAGGTTTAACTCCAGTAACAGCAAAGCGTCATTGCCAGCCAGCATTACCGCCACTGACACAGATGAACTACCTTTTCAATTAAACTTCACACAACTAACATGTCCCATTTCTCAACCTTTTGCTGTCTCTCTTCTTCCCTTCCTCATTTTCTTCGTTTTCCCCTTCTCTCTCATTCCTTAGTGACACACACACACACGCACACACACACACACACACACACACTAAGCCTTTGCCATCCCTTCCCCCTCCCTTCGTGCCTGCCTTTCTTCCCTTCCTTCGCTCCCCTTCCACTACCGCCCCATCAGACAGTACACGGCGGTTTCAGGAATTTGCAAATAAAAGTGGCAGGAACCAGGACTTAGGAGGGGCGGCGTCAGGTGAGGGAAGGAGAGAGGGAGTGAAGGAAGGGAGGGATGGAGCCAGCTGGACGGATAGATGAATGGAGGGAGGAAGAGAAAGAGTAAATGCTTCAGCTGGTGGGGGAAAGAGAGAGAGAGAGAGAGAGAGAGAGAGAGAGAGAGAGAAGAGAGAGAGAGAGAGAGAGAGGAGAGAGAGAAAAGAGAGAGGAGAGAGAGAGAGAGAGAGAGAGAGGAGAGAGAGAGAGAGAGGAGAGAGAGAGAGAGAGATAATACGTTAGAAGGATTGTAACAGCAGCTGGAAGGAAGAAAGGAGAGAAACAGAAGGAAGGAAGGAAGGATAGATGGAAAGAAGGAAAGAGGAATACTTAAAGCAAAGTGGTAAAGAGAATAGGAAAAAAAATGTCAGCTATACTGAGAGAGAAGAACAGAGGAAAGGAGAGAGGAAAGAATGACAGGTCAGGGAGAGGAGGAGGGAGGGAATAGTTAGCCGGAAGGAAGGATGGGGGAGTAAGGGAGAGAACTTTAAACGCTTTATTACATTGCGTTACTATCCTCAGACTAGACTGGCGAGGTCGGGCATGGGTTCCCCCTCGCCAGGTCGCATGTCAAGGCGAACCCTTGGTGGGTTCCTCTTCAATGCCTGTCTCGTATGTTTCTCAAGCGTCCGCGGTTCGGCTGAAGGACGAGGATCACGGTGGCCAAACTAGTTAGCTTAGATAGATGTTTTGTGGTGAAATTTGCTCGTTATTTTTCTACCAAGTTGATGTGTGGCTGAAGGTATGATTGTATGGTTCAGTATGAGAGAGAGAGAGAGAGAGAGAGAGAGAGAGAGAGAGAGAGAGAGAGAGAGAGAGAGAGAGAGAGAGAGAGAGAGAGAGAGAGAGAGAGAGAGAGAGAGAGAGAGAGAGAGAGAGAGAGAGAGAGAGAGAGAGAGAGAGAGAGAGAGAGAGAGAGAGAGAGAGAGAGAGAGAGAGAGAGAGAGAGAGAGAGAGAGAGAGTAATGTACCTGTTTCCTTTCTTAGCTTCTTTCGCACATCCCATTTTTTTCTCTCACCTGATTACTTGTACGGACTTATTTTTGTTCCTTTAATATACTTTTCACATTCCTCGACCTTTCCTCTTTTTCCTCCTCCTCCTTCTCTTCAGGTTTCCCTCGAACAATACTCGCGCCAGTTGTAATTGTGATAGTTGTAGTAGGAATAGTAGTTGTAGCAGTAGTAATGGTGGTGGTAGTTGTGGTACTATTGGAGGAGGATAGTGGTGGTAGTGATGGTGATTGTATTGGTCATGATGGTGGTAGTGATAATTTAATACAGATCACCGTAGTCTTTATTAAACTTACAAACGTATGGAAAATAGGGATTGGCTCGATCATGACTTACATACCTTACACGTAATGCTTTTTTAAAAGAAGATTATTAATGTTGTTTTCTTATTTGTAGTTGCCAGAGAAAATCGTTCAGCTGTATTGTTTTTGTAAATCTTTGTAAATTAAACTTTTTAATTGCGTTGTGTACATTTTTTAGTTATCTGATTCTGAAATTTTCCAGAAAAAAATCGAATTGTTGCGCTTTTGTAATGAACGTGTGTGTGTGCGTGTGTGCGTGCGTGCGTGCGCGCGTGTGTGTGTGTGGATAGCTAACTTTAAAATCTTTGCTTTTCTGCCTCATACCATCGATCTGTTTCCTTTTCTTCTCCTTTTAATTCCAATTTTTCTTAAGTCTTGTCATGCTTTTCGAGTTATCTTGTTCTCCACTATTATTATTATTTTTTTTTTTTCTCTCTCCTCTCTCTCTCTCTCTCCTCTCCTCTCTCTCTCTCTCTCTCTCTCTCTCTCTCTTCTCTCTCTCCTCTCCTCTCTCTCCTCTCTCTCTCTCTCTCTCTCTCTCTCTCTCTCTCCTCTCTCTCTCTCTCTCCTCTCTCCCTCTCTTCCTCCTCTCCTCTCGTCTCTCTCTCTCTCTCTCTCTCTCCTCTCCCCCCCTTTCTCTCTCTCACTCTAAATCTAAATAAATTAACATCTTGAGGCTCACAATGAACGTTTATATATGTAGCTTTTCGTTGTTATCCTCTCTTGTTCAATATATCGCCGAGGTAATTAAGCTGCAGAATCAGACGCTCATTACCTCGACCCTCACGTCACGCAGCTCATTATCTCCGCCAACGAAGTTGGTGGGGTTATGTTTTCACCCCGATTGTCTGTCTGTCTGTTCTGTCTGTACTTTTGTTAGTGTACAGGATTTTCTCGAAAAGTTACGAATAGAATTTGGACCAAACTCGGTATACCAAACTCTATTTGGTATAAGGAAGAACTGAATTTAATTTTGGATGAAATCTATTGACAACTGTTGCCATGGCAACCAATTGATGAAATATTCGACCGGAGGTATGCGCTCATACTGAGTGCATAATGCATATATATATATATATAAATAATATCTATATATATATAATATATATATATATCATATATATATATATATATATATATATATATATATATATATATATATATATATTTAATATAATTGATGAAATATTTGGGCGGAGGTATGCGCTCTACTGAGTGGCCCCCCCCCCCCTATTATTATCATAAGACTATGCACGGAGAGGACTTTGAAGGGAAGGTGCGCGTATTGATTTACTATTGATCTTATTACTACTTCACCGTGTAGGAAGTATAGTAAATGTATTGGTGTTTTCGTTTTATTTTCCATATTTTTCTCTGTTTTATATGTGTTGCGTGTTAGTCGTGTCCTCCTCGTCCGTCTCCATGGATTTAGTTTTTGGTTTATGTATGCGACGAGAGTTATGAATGTGTATATTTTTCTTTCTTTTTTTGTCCTTACTGTCTCCCTCCTCGGTCCTCGTGAGCAGTGCTTATTATGTATGATTATGTATGATGCATGTCCATGACTGTGTGCGTGTGTGAAGATTTATGCTGACTTACTTAAGAGTAGAGTTCCAGATAATGTATGCCCTCATATTTTCTTTTCTTCCCTCTCTTACTCCTAATATATCGATATATATATATATATACATGCACGCATGAATGCATGCATGCGGTGTCCAATCCAAAGGAAAAAACGAAAGCACACCATGGCACAGTTTGCATAGATAATTTATTAGGAGTTTCTGTGATAATTATATAGCTTCTGAAATATGATACAGGAAAGAGAGGAGTAGAAAGAGGAGACTGTGCAGAGAGGCGAAACAGAGTATGAGGAGGAAGGGTTTCATTGAGTTTCATTGAGTTTATTGCCACATATTGTATATATATATATACAGTAATCTAACATACATAGGTTCAGCGTGGCACGATCTGCCGAGCCGAGGCTCCATAGCAGAATTAGTACATTCACACGGCTGATTAACTCAGCACAGACAACACACAAAAAGCATTATGTTTGGCAATAATATTTACAATTTATACAATAAGAACAAATTATGTTACAGTAATGGAAGTATTAGTGGAAGTAATAGTAAGAGTAGTTAGTTGAAGCAGTAGTAGTAGTAATGGAAGTAGTAGTAGGAGAGGGGCACGCTGAGGAGATTGTGTGTGGCAGGAGAAATGAGACAAAGCTTTTGCGAGGAAATATAGAGCCAGAGAGCGAGAGAGAGAGAGAGAGAGAGAGAGAGAGAGAGAGAGAGAGAGAGAGAGAGAGAGAGAGAGAGAGAGAGAGAGAGAGAGAGAGAGAGAGAGAGAGAGAGAGAGAGAGAGAGAGAGAGAGAGAGAGAGAGAGAGGAGAGAGAGAGAGAGAGAGAGAGAGAGAGAGAGAGAGAGAGAGAGAGAGAGGAGAGAGAGAGAGAAGAGAGAGAGAGAGAGAGAGAGAGACGCTCACTGACTGATTGCTAAGCTTGTTCCACTCATCCACCACGCTATTAGTGAATCAGATCCTACCTAGTTTCTCAAATCTGTATTTATCTAACCCAGTAAGAAATAAGCAGCAACTGGCTCAGTTATAGATTAATGGGTGAGTGGAACAAGCTTAGCAGTCGGGTAGTGAGCGTGAATACGATAGCGAGCTTTAAGAGCAAGTAAGATACATTCATCGCTAAGAATAACACATCGATGGCAGTGGGTAAACAGGAGCTGCTTTGTGTTGCGTTACAGGTCTTATCACGATCTGGTCATATTTTATAGACGTTTTACTGTTATATTATCACTTCAAATCTACTGCGTGTGATGATATAAAACAATTTGATTATTTCAATGGGCTTTAATTACATGTACATGTTTATTACATTGTTGCTCACAGTAAGAATGACTTACATCATAGGTACATACTAGCAGGAGTAAGTAAATGTATTGTTTGATTAAGTGTCTTCTTAGTTTTCAGATCTCTCTCTCTCTCTCTCTCTCTCTCTCTCTCTCTCTCTCTCTCTCTCTCCTCTCTCTCTCTCCTCTCTCTCTCTCTCTCTCTCTCTCTCTCTCTCTCTCTCTCTCCTCTTCGCTCTCTTTCAAACTCTTTTTTCTATCGCATCTCGCTTCGAACCTGGCCAGATTGGCTACCTCTCTGCATGACCAAGCTTACTTGAATTTGTCTAAATCGCGCCGAATGGCGGCCTCTCACTCATCTTCTCCTCTGGGCCTCGCCAGCTCTCTCTTGTCACACAATTTGGTATTATGTGAATGATCACTGCTCGATAGGCTTATAACCATTGGATCGCCGGTTACTGTTTGAGCGGAATCGGGCGGGCGGTGCTCACGACTTGCGATGGGGCCGCGACAGCCCGGACGACACTGTATGTCTATGCTAACTTTACTCGACCATGAGTCGCACGTGGTCTGACAACGGTTCATTATGCCGATGTTGAGGACTTGGCGGGGTCGGGTTGACAG
This sequence comes from Chionoecetes opilio, assembly GCA_016584305.1. Lineage (NCBI taxonomy): Eukaryota > Metazoa > Arthropoda > Malacostraca > Decapoda > Majidae > Chionoecetes > Chionoecetes opilio. The sequence goes on from JACEEZ010011468.1 coordinate 47,966, forward strand.
GTCGGTCAAGATCTATGCTAAACAGACAAGTGCGGTTGGCCGTTTTCGTGACGTGCGAGGCTGTCGACAGGTCAATTTTCAAAGTCTTGGCGTTTTGCAGCTCCAAATGTCGGGTCTCATGACGTATCTAAAGACTCCACATGCGACTGTCGGTGCGATATCTAGTGAGAAGATGCGTGGACTGTCGGACGTATCGTTGATAAATTCGTCCAGTCGGCTAAGCTACACTTGTCGGGATGTTGGCCAAAGTATCCTTTTGAAGGAAAATCTGGGTAAAAATCGGCGACAGTACACAGTGTGGTATGTGTATTTCCGTGGGATTTGAATGCCAAAATTGATTTTATTAGATTAACTGGTTCATTTGGGGTCAAACTATTGGAAAATGATGGGTGCAAATTTTCCGACCCCTCAACCACCTCTGGGGGGCCGTTCCATTTCGGGACCCCCCAGAACCGACTGAATTCCTAACTCCTCTAATAATGGACAGATTTCTATGATCTTAAGGTAGTTTTTGGGGTTTTAGCTGATGCTGAGTTCATTTTTCATGTTTTTGAGGCAACCGGAAGTGCCTATCATCGACTTCCGGTTATGTCAATGGCAAATTCAGGGTTAGTATCGTCATTATCATGGGAGAAATTCACCTATGCATGTAATACCTCTTTTTCATGTTTTTCAGGCACGATAAGACGATTTGTGCACTCTATTTTGCATTCAAAATGTTCTGGTAAAAGGTAAGTATGCCAAGACTACCCAAGTGTGATGAATATTGGTGTACATGTACTAATTGCTCGAATTTAGCCCATACACTATTTGTATCTGTAGTGTGTATAATAATATAAGTTTCATTGCATATATAATAAATAAGATTGACATTTCAAAATACACAATCATTTATTATAATTATCATCACAAATAAAATTCTCAGCAAAACTGTACATCAATGCTAATACATGTAATGATAAAAAAACGTTCAAAATAGAAGAAATTTATCAATAAATTGCATTATAATACGTATACATCATAGGTATAAGAACGATTGTGACAGGATCGTGTTAACAGCAGAGACTTCGTTGCAGCCCAAGTTGGCATCACTTCTTCCTTAACTGGCTTCGCATCCCTCTTGATCCGTTCTGTCACTGACAGAATAGAGGTCTCAGGATTTTGGGAACTTTGATGTAGAGCTTGATCTGGCTGCTCGTCAATACTTTGGTTCTCCTCATGCTCGCCAGGTCGGTCAACTGGGGTTTCAACACTGCTGTCGTCAGTAGCGAGGTAGTTCGCAAGTGCGAGTGAAGTCTGTTGTTGCAAGATGTTTCCTCAGTTGAAGCTGGTAGACTTCAAATCGTATTGGCTTGGTTTTGATGATTTGCTCTTCTATGTACTTGACCTCAAACTTGAGTGGTGACGGGGAGACAAGCTTGTCTGGAATGGCAAGTGGCTGGTTGCTGGGATCTCCTTCTTCTGCTCGTTGGTTGATCACGACCACTGTGCCGTGAAATGTGTTCTGTCCAGTTGGCGTATCTTCTTAGAGGTCGATGTTATCAACAGCAAACCAGACATTCACCCGTTTCTTCACGAAATCAGGCAGACAGAATCCTCCGGTGTCCTTCATCCTCTGGAGAACACCTTGCTCCACACGCCTTTCCAGGCATAGGATCATCTGATAATCGCTCCCAATGTAGACCTCTGATAAATTCTTGACTAGATTCTTATCATGCACTCTGGAGTGGATGGTAAGAGGTAACCCTATTGAGAGGGGTCTCTGGACAGTCTTCTGGAATCCGCTATCCTTCTTTGGCTGGTGCATGACCTGGCGATCACTCAGAGTGTTCTGGATTAGAAATTGGGAGGCAACATCCACAGTTTTGTCCACTTCTTCATTGCGCATTCCCGACACCGTGAGAACATGAGGGCCAAATAGAAGATGTGTTAGGAAGAACTGGAGTAAGGGAGGATGTTCGAAGTCGTCAAAGCTGCCAGAGAAGGACCAGTTTCTGTGTTGCATTACTTCGTGGCGTAGAATGTTGGCCGTGTTCTTCAACTGGAAAATTGTGCTGTCGTTATCCAGTAGTGAAGTCCGAATTTCCATTGCCTTGCTAACGGCTATAGGAAGAACGAGGTTGTCGGGTTCATTTCTCAGCACCGATTTGACGAACTGCACCTTTGGAAGCCTTTCAGAAATGTGCCCTCTGAGATACTTGCTGTAGTTTGTGGATTCCGTGATCTCCATCTGGTACCTCTTCAGGATGGACAGATATTCACCATACACCTCAGCCATACTCAGGGTTGAATCCGCATCAATGAGGGTGTTCTGAATAGAGATAATCACCTCTTCATCACACAGAGAGCGAATGAGCTGGTCATTACTATTGTGCTTTAGAGTGTAGGTACGCTGAGCAGATCGCAAGCAATTCCGATGATAGTACTTCTTGGGAGCAGAAGCATCTCCAGCACCCTCCAAATCTGACACACATGTTCTGACAGAGTCATCTTGAGTGTTGGCCTTTATTTCGAGGAAATGTTCACCCATCGTGTCGGAGAAAACACGGTGGAGCGGTTCAGGATTGTCATTAGGACAAAAGCTGCAGTAAGAGAATAGACACACCTCTGCCTTGGGGACGAGTTTTGTTCTTTTAGGACGAACAGATTCAGACGAACTGCCAGGGCGTCCTGGTCCTCGAGAAAGACAGGCTTGGGAATCAGACAGAGATCGTTTGGCCTTGAGCCGTTCAATCATGCCCTTGTTGACAATTGGCTTTCGACATTCGCTGTGATAATGCACAGACTTTCGGGCCGCATCATCCAAGCTAGGTAGACGATCACCGAGTTGTTTGATGTCTTTTGGACCCAAAGACAGTCGCTCTTCACAACATAGAAAAAGCTCTGCAATCATATCAGGATTGTTTATCAGTCTCTTGCAAGAGGTGGCACCCCCATTGCAGATGATGCACACACTGTTCCCGGACATTGTAGATGATTGTATTCACCGCATCTCAGCGCCTAACCTGAAAAGATATATATCAAAGAAACTTGAGCAATAGATTTACATTCCATGATGTACTTTTTCATCTAACTATTAACAGGGCATTCTGAAAGCAAAATAGACGTCACCAGTCGTCTTATCGTGCCTGAAAAACATGAAAAAGAGGTATTACATGCATAGGTGAATTTCTCCCATGATAATAACGCTACTAACCCTGAATTTGCTATTGACATAACCGGAAGTCGATGATAGGCACTTCCGGTCGCCTCGAAAACATGACAAATGGACCCAGCATCAGCTAAAACCCCAAAAACGACTTTAAGATCATAGAAATCTGTCCATTATTAGAGGGGTTAGGAATTCAGTCGGTTCTGGGGGGTCCCGAAATGGAACGGCCCCTCAGAGGGTGGTTGAGGGGTCGGAAAATTTGCACCCCATCCTTTTCCAATAGTTTGACCCCTAATGAACCAGTTAAACCAATAAAATCAATTTTGGCATTCAAATCCCACGGGAGCTGTTTATATGACATGTCATACCACACTAACAAATGCTGGGCAGATGTCTGCGGTCAAAATATCCCTCTGAAGAAAAATCTGGGTAATTCTACGGCGACAGTTGACAAGGCTGCCACCAAGACAGTCGGGAAGGCCGTAGGGAAGACCGTCGGCTAACTCCTTGGTAACTGTTGGCCAACTGCTCGGCCAACCACTTCACAGACAATCTTGCCGACAGTCGGCGACCGTCTGCAAGACTGTGGTCAAGGCCGTCTTCGACTGTCGGCCAATCGGTCGGCAGAGTCGTGGTTGTCGTAGACATGGCGCCATTTAAAAAAATGACCGTTGAGACTCTTCTTGAGACTAGTTGGACGAATGTCGCAGACAGAGCGTGGAAGCAGACTTGTTAAATTCGAAAGACGCTGGGTTGTCGTGGCCCAGAGTCGGCACAGTGTGAAGGGGGCTTAAGAGCAGATCTAAAAATGGACAGATTCCGGGCACCAACCAGGCTGCTACTCTGCTCTCCTCAACCTGCCTCGCCCTCCATTAAGCTGTATCTCCATACAAAACACACACACACACACACACATATAAGGATATACTAAATTTACACAGAAGTTTAACTATAGAACTAGAATTAATTAATCAATGGATAAAAACTAACAAATTAAAACTTAATACTTCCAAAACTAACTATATCCTCTTTCAAAATCGTTCCTTAAACAATCATCTCCCTCCACTGTTCTTAGAGGGTGAAATTATTAAAAGTGTAACTCATACAAAATTCCTTGGGGTCCATATAGATGAAAATTTGAATTGGAGCTTGCAGATAAATGATGTATATTCCAAACTATCCCGAATGTGTGGCATATTATATAAGGTACGTAATCACCTCACAATCGAAGCTATGATCAGTATATACTACACGTTGTGTTACCCTCACCTTATATATTGTGTGTCAGTATGGGCATGTACTTGGCCCTCCTTCATTAGCAAATTAAAAAAAGCACAATTTTTTTTTTTGAGATGTATATTTCATTTAGGTAAATTTGATTCTACAGCCAATATATTTTCAGAACACAAGCTTCTAAATTTTTACTCTATCCATAAATGCTTTCTTCTACTATACATTCATTGTAATACAAAAGTATTACAAACAGAAAGGGAACTTCCATTTTTAACTTACAAGAAACCATTCACAGCACTAGAAATAATAATGTTAATTTAGTTTGTCCGCCATATCGAACAACTCTCTTCAGGAACAGCATCTTTTATTTTGGTCCTCAATTATGGAATACTTTACCAACTGACTTGAAAACTCTTGTGTAGTTCGGGTAGTATTCCTCAATTTAAATATAAAATAAAAAAGTATCTATTCACGCAACACAATTTGTAGAAATACCACTCAATAAATAATGTAGATAGTGTCAAAGTTCATGAATCTGTTTTTCTCTCTCTTGTATACTGATGTATACTATAATGTATATTTGATGCTCCTCAGCTAAATTGTATTTATTTTTTAATAGAAATATATCTGACAAGGAGCCTTGGCTCGACAGATTCATTCCCAAATTTATTTAAATTGTTATGTATATATGTATATAATTGCTATGGAAATAAAACTTATTTACTTACTTACACACACACACAAGAACATTAAAAGTATCTTCCTCATATGACAGCATTACACAGCCGAATTTTGGCCACGAATTGGTCGCCGACCATGGTCGTGGAAAAATTCGGCGACCGTGTCGCCGAAATGACCACGATTTTTACTGTCCTCGACAATTCGGCGACATTTCGGCGACTGTACACGACACTGTTGCGACATTTCGGGGACAATTCGGGGACATTTCGCAGACTATTCGGCGTCCATGTCGCCGAATTTGAAATTTGAAATTGTAACTGTCTTTTTTGTCGCCGAATATTCGGTGTATTGTCTCCAAATTGTCTTCGTATGTCCCCGAAGCGTCGGGGACAATTCTCCGACAGTGCCAATATTTCTGACAGCTGATCAGCTGTTCCCCAGCAGGGGCATAAAACCACGGGACGCGACGCCGGTTGCCGTGTCGTGATTAATTAGCCGTCAATTCCCCGAACGTTCCCCGAAATGTCGTGGACATTTTGGGACATTTCGGGGACATTTCCCCGAATATTCGGCGACAGTCACGAATATTCGGGGACATGTCGGCGACCGTGTCGCCGACATAATTATATTTTTAAGGGTCCCAAACCGTCAAGATTCGGTGACACTTCCCCGAACGCCGTGAATTGGACGCCGAATTGACGGGGACATGTCGGCGACATTTCGGCGTCAATTTGGCGTCAATTGTTCATTTGTGCACATTCGGCGACCGGCCACGAATTTTTCATGCAACATGAAACTTTCGTGGCGGTCGTGGACAACTGTCAAAAGTCCCAAGCTGGACCCCGACAATGTGCCGAACGACCACGAACATGCAAGAATGTGCCGAACTGGCCCTCGACACAGGATGACTTGCATATTCGTGCACATTCGGCGACCAAAATTCGACTGTGTAATGCTGGCTATAGGAAGGAGTTTCGAATGTCTAAAAAAAGCCATTCTTACACTTTTCAATGAGTTTTTCCAATCACTTTTTCAATTCATAGTGCGTCCTCATCTTGATATTGTGTTCAGTTCTGGTCGCCCCATTATAGAAAAAATATCGACAAACTGGAGAGAGTACAAAGAAAAGTTACTAAAATGATTCCGCACCTGCAAAACAAGCCATACGAAGAGCGACTGAAGGAGCTTAAAGTAATCGTCGAGACCCCTTTTTTCTTTGCATAAATATGTTGAATGTTCATTCAAAACACCGAATCCACAAAAATAATTAATTTGTACGCCATATTTCCGTAAAAACACGACTTGTAAAAAGCGCGGGAAAAAAATCTGCACCGTTCCAATATTCCGCGCGAATATTACTGATGACATCAGAGGTGGTGTTTCACCGAGAGAGAGAGAGAGAGAGAGAGAGAGAGAGAGAGAGAGAGAGAGAGAGAGAGAGAGAGAGAGAGAGAGAGAGAGAGAGAGAGAGAGAGAGAGAGAGAGACAGAGACAGAGACAGAGACAGAGACAGAGACAGAGACAGAGACAGAGACAGAGACAGAGACAGAGACAGAGACAGAGACAGAGACAGAGAGAGAGAGAGAGAGAGAGAGAGAGAGAGAGATACTGATACTGATACTGATACTGATACTGATACATTTATTTGGCCCTTTAGCAATACAGTAATGTAAACTATATATACATGTATATATTATAAGGTTTGGTCTGTTGAGCCGGAGCTCTTATACAGACCTGTTGCGAAACATAGTTGCCGATTTAGGTCAGATAAATAAGGCCCGAGAAATAATATAAAAAATAAATCGCATTACCTTTAAAAATTCTACCAAAGATAATTATTATATAAGCAATAGTTAATAACATACAAAAATTAATGTGAATAAAAATGAAATACAAATAGAATATACGCAAATCTTGATGAGGCAAAAACAAATGCTAATATTAACAAACACACAAGCATACAAAAAACTAAAATACACATGAACAAACAAGGATTAGATTTATTGATCGATTTTTTACTTCTTTATTTGCACTTGAAAATTTTACTATCGGTGATGTTTTTTAGATCTTTGGCAGCCGATTCCACAGTTTTACTCCCCTAACCGTAATGCTTCGCTGTGCATGGGACGTTCTACATATAGGAATTTTTAGAGAGACCCGAGAGAGAGAGACCCGAGAGAGAGAGACCCGAGAGAGAGAGACCCGAGAGAGAGAGACCCGAGAGAGAGAGACCCGAGAGAGAGACCCGAGAAGAGAGAGACCCGAGAGAAGAGAGAGAGAGAAGAGAGAGAGAGAGAGAGAGAGAGAGAGAGAGAAGAGAGACGAGAGAGAGAGAGAGAGAGAGGAGAGAAGAGAGAGAGAGAGAGAGAGAGAGAAGAGAGAGAGAGAGAGAGAGAGGAGAGAGAGAGAGAGAGAGAGAGAGAGAGAAGAGAGAGAGAGAGAGAGAAAATGAGAAGGGAGTCCTTCAAGAATCTGCATATTACCGTATATCAAAAACAACTCACACAAAAAAAATCCAGTTCCTTCAAAATCCCATTCACCGACTACAAACATCCCTTCCCCACCCCAAACCCATCCCCTTCCCCACCACAACAACCATCCCCGCTTCCCCACCACCAACACCCATCCCGCTTCCCCACTCCAACACCATTCGTTCCCACACCAACCTCCGCTTCCCCACCTCCAACACCCATCCCCGCTTCCCCACCACCAACAACCATCCCCGCTTCCCCACCACCAACACCCATTCCCGCTTCCCCACCTCCAACACCCATCCCCGCTTCCCCACCACCAACACCATCCCGCTTCCCCACCTCCAACACCCATCCCCGCTTCCCCACCACCAAAAACCATCCCGCTTCCCCACCTCCAACACCCATCCCGCTTCCCCACCACCAACACCCATGCCCGCTTCCCCACCTCCAACACCCATCCCCGCTTCCCCACCACCAACACCATCCTCGCTTCCCCACTCCAACACCCATCCCCGCTTCCTCACCACCAAACCATTCCCCATCCCGCTTCCCCACCACCAACAAACCATCCCGCTTCCTCACCTCCAACACCATTCCCATCCCGTTTCCCCACCACCAACACCCATCCCCGCTTCCCTCCACCAACACCATCCCCGCTTCCCACCACCAACATCCACCCCGTTTCCCCACCCAACACCATACCCGCTTCCCCACCACCAACACCCATCTCCGCTTCCCTACCTCCAACACCCATCCCCGCTTCCCCACCACCGACACTCTATCCCCGCTTCCCCACCACCAACACCTATCCCCGCTTCCCCACCACCAACACACCATCCCCCTTCCCCACCACCACACACCATCCCCTTCCCTCCCCACCAACACCCATCCCCGCTTCCCACCACCAACACCCATCCCCGCTTCTCCACCACCAACATCCGTCCCCGCTTCCCCACCACCAACACCATCCCATCCCCGCTTCCCCACACCAACACCATCCATCCCCACAACACCCGCTTCCCCACACATCCATCCTCCACACCAACATCTCCCGCTTCCCCACCACCAACATCCATCCCGCTTCCCCACCACCAACATCCGCCCCCGCTTCCCCACCACCAACACCCTTCCTCCAAACCGCTTCCCCACCACCAACATCTGTCCCCGCTCCTACCCCCACCAACATCCTATCCCCGCTTCCCCACCACCAACACCCATCCCGCTTCCCCTACCACCAACACCCATCTCCGCTTCCCCACCACCAACATCCATCCCCGTTCCCCCACCACAACCCACCGCTCCACCACCAACCTCCGTTCCCCACCACCAACATCCATCCCCGCTTCCCCACCACCAAACCATCCCATCTCCCGACAAATCTCCCCACCACCAACATCCATCCCCGTTTCCCCACCACCAATATCCGTCCCCGCTTCCCCACCACCAACACCCATCTCCACTTCCCCACCACCAACATCTGTCCCCGCTGCCCCACCACCAACACCCATCCCCGCTTCCCCACCACCAACACCCATCCCCGCTTCCCCACCACCAACACCCATCTCCGCTTCCCCACCACCAACATCCAACCCCGTTTCCTCACCACCAACATCCATCCCCGTTTCCCCACCACCAACACCCATCCCCGCTTCCCCACCACCAACACCCATTCCCGCTTCCCCACCACCAACACCCGTCCCCGCTTCCCCACCACCAACACCCATCCCGTTTCCCCACCACCAACACCCATCCCCGCTTCCCCACCACCAACACCCATTCCCGCTTCCCCACCACCAACACCCGTCCCCGCTTCCCCACCACCAACACCCATCCCCGTTTCCCCACCACCAACACCCATCCCCGCTTCCCCACCACCAACACCCATCCCCGTTTCCCCACCACCAACACCCATCCCGCTTCCCCACCACCAACACTCATCCCCGCTTCCCCACCACCAACTCCCATTCCCGCTTCCCCACCACCAACACCCATCCCCGCTTCCCCACCACCAACACCCATCCCTGCTTCCCCACCCCAACACTCATCCCCGCTTCCCCACCACCAACACCCATCCCTGCTTCCCCACCACCAACACCCATCCCGCTTCCCCACCACCAACACCCGTCCCCGCTTCCCCACCACCAACACCTGTCCCCGCTTCCCCACCACCAACATCCATCCCCGCTTCCCCACCACCAACACCCATCCCCGCTTCCCCACCACCAACACCCATCCCCACTTCCCCACCACCAACACCCATCCCCGCTTCCCACCACCAACACCCATCCCCGCTTCCCCACCACCAACACCCATCCCCGCTTCCCCACCACCAACACCGATCCCCGCTTCCCCACCACCAACACCCATCCCCGCTTCCCCACCACCAACACTTGTCCCCTACTTCCCCACCACCAACACCCATCCCCGGTACCCCACCACCAACACCCATCCCCGTTCCCCACCACCAACACCCATCCCCGCTTCCCCACCACCAACACCTATCCCCGCTTCCCCACCACCAACACCCGTCCCCGCTTCCCCACCACCAAACTCGTCCCCGCTTCCCCACCACCAACACCCATCCCCGGTACCCCTCTACCAACACCCATCCCCGCTTCCCCACCACCAACACTCGTCCCCTACTTCCCCACCACCAACACCCATCCCCGCTTCCCCACCACCAACACCCATCCCCGCTTCCCCAGCACTAACACCCATCCCCGCTTCCCCAAGCGGGGATGTGGTATTCCTTACGTGGCTCGCAAGCCGCTAGCGCCCTATTTACCGGTGTTGTGCGAAATATCTAATCTGTGATTTTATTTTGTTTATGGCCATGTTCGCCTGACTTCTGTCTTTAATATTCTTGTAGAGTAACTGTTATTGCTGGTAAGTCTTCATGGGAAGCTAGTGCCTCGATATTGCCTGTAACATGTTTCAAGGCAATAGGTAAGTTGTAAAACTAGTAAAATAAGAGAGATAAATCGGGTCAGTATCAGTAGTAGTCAGATCCATTCTGACCTGACTTCTCCCTCCTAAATCTACTTGTTTTACAGCTTTACTGTTGCCCTGAGGCATATTACTGGAAATTCTGTGAAACGTTATTCAATGAATAGAAGGAGGTTGTTACATGCACTGGCATCCAGCCAAAGGGTATTAACTATGCCTGATACAAATTATACTCCTGTTTTCACATATCTCCATATGACCTCTTATTTCACTATTTTATGGCTGAACTGCTGCCCTGAAACATGCTACAGGCATGATCGAGGCACTAATTTTCCATGAGAACATTTAGAAGCAAAACAAGTAATTTAAGAAGTAAATTGAAAAGACAAGTTAGGAGCACCAGCGCCCCCCCTCCCCTAAAATGAAAGTTTAAGCTAAGATAGAAGGCTATGCAGCTTTTTTTCTTTAACCAAGGTATTGAAAGCCGAACTGATAATTAGAAAAGAAAAAGATAAACTGAATGAAGAGCTTTGTGAGGTGGAAAAAACTTTCTACATTTTTTTAAATATAAGGGGACCATTTTTCTGCCTATGCGGGGGTATGCAGTCTCGGACTGTTCTTATGTGTAATATTTCTACGCGTCAAATAACTTGAAATAAACATATTCCGTATATATATATATATATATATATATATATATATATATATATATATATATATATATATATATATATATATATATATATATATATATTTATATACATATACATATACGTATATGTATATGTATATGTATATGTATATTATATATATATATATATATATATTTATATACATATACATATACATATACGTATACGTATATGTATATGTATATGTATATGTATATATATATATATATATTCAGGGTGGTCCTTAAAACTGAAACTCGGAAAGTCTAAGCTCCAACCCCCGGAATTCATTGGAATAGTCGAGAAAACTCTCCTGGTGAATTTGTTTTCTCAATCGGACATCATTTACTCCTCCCTCATCGACCTTGAAGTTTCACCCTGAGGATCAAAAACAACAATCCTTGAAAAAAAATTGTTGTGCCATTCATTCTCAAAATGTTAGCTTATAACACACAACATACAGTGTTTTATAAATGGTCATTACACAGTTAAATGGCCACAATCCACAGTTAATATCAGTGAAAAAAGAAACACCCGAAAATTTGACCATTTTTGAACTGCACAAATCTTAAGCAAAATGTCTTTCTACCTCAAATACATATTTTGTAGCGAATGTAGCCCAACGTAAATCAAGTGTAACTGCAGTATATTTTAACACAATAATAGAAGTATAATTTTTGTTCCATGAACACAATCTGAGTCTCTTTAGAAGACTCTTAACAGACTACTCACAAGGCTCCTAGGCCCGCCCGACTTAGTGCTCCTGCTCCAATTTCCGCCGATGCCGCCGGATTGAGCTGCGGTTGATGTTCAGCTCGGAGACGTCATGGCCGAGCGAGTGGGCTGCCGCTGACAGGACATAGACTGCTCCCCGGTCGGTCATCTTGGTTCTGTCCAGACACGCTGCCACACTCGGCGTGATCACGTTTGTCATAGCCCTCCTGGGGCGCTTTGGAGGTCTCGCTTCTTCGTCGTCTCCCCTCTCCTCCTCAGCGGTCTCATCTGCAAAGGTGGAGGACGATTCCAATTCCACTGGGGTCATGGACGTGTTGGCTTCATCCTCCGCGCGCTGCCTCTGTCGCTCATGCAGCTCACGGCGTTGAGCGGCGTGAGCCTCCACGGCAGCTAACCGTGTGTCGACAGATCCCAGCTGTCCACGGCGACCGGGTTCGCCCTGAGCTAGCAGAAATGCCTTATCCTCCTCATTCGTGAGGACGTCCAGGGCATTGGTGGCGGCGACATCGAAGAGATTCTTCGTCCGCTTCTTGAAAGCTTCCTCACGCACCGCTTGAGAGCCAGCTCGCCCCTTGTTCCGCTTGACGTTTCGAAACTCCTTATGGAGTTTTTCAATCTTTGCCAGGATGGTGTCCTTTCGCTGGAATGGGATCCTGGCCTTCAACCAGAGCTCAATGACAATTTTCATGACATCGTTGGCCGCCTCCCGCAAAGACTTCTTCTCGACCTCGATTCGGCATATCAACAGTCTCAGCACTTCTTCTTCCGAGGGAAGTTGAGACCCGGCAATGTTTTGCAACGGAACAATCAAATAGCGACGGTTCACTGCTGCCATGCTTGATAGAATGATAGATGGATGAGTGATGACTCAACCTGAAAAAAAAAACATTGTTAGGGGGGCGGTGAGAAGAACGAGTAATACACATTACACATAATACACAAACACACAGATCGACGTATCACATAAAAAGAGACGATTGGACATTACAGGAGCGTTTCAAACTTCAGCACAGGCCGATACGTCGTCGTTCTAATGTCAGCCGCCCCGAGAAACAGAGGCTAAACTTCAAGGTCGATGAGGGAGGGGTAAATGTTGTTGGAATTTAAAAAAAAATGCACGAGGAGAGTTTTCTTGACTATTCCAACGAATTCCGGGGGTTGGAGTTTAAAATAAATGAATTCGAAAATTTACCCCTCACGAAGGAACACCCTAATATATATATATATATATATATATATATATATATATATATATATATATATATATATATATATATATATATATATATATATATATATATATATATATATATATATATATATATATATATATATATATATATATATATATATATATATATATATATATATATATATATATATACACACACACACACTCTGTCCGTCTCAGTCTTCTCGTCTTTGCACTGCCCTTGTCAACCAGCTTCTTGGGTTTAGTTGAAGACGTGACAAGGGGAGAGCAGGAGGTCGGGTGGGAGAGGTCGGGTGGGAGGTGGGTGAGCGGTGAATGAGGCTGGCGTGGCGGCAGGTGCATGGGTGAGAGGGTGAAGGCGAAGGAGCCTCATGAAGGGCTGAGAGGCAGAGCAGCAGCAGCAGCAGCAGGATGAAGAAGAAGAGGCAGGTAGTGGGCTGGAGTGTGTCTCGGGATGGACATCAATCGTCTGAGAGATTATATTACAGACGTGTCACATTACCGCCTGTTGTGTATTTATGACACACCCATTCCTTAATTCATTCTCCTCTTTTGATTCTTTAAAGTTTTAGTGTCACAGGGCAATGCGCATATATCACTTATGTACACAATGATCTACTTTAAAAGATATCAAAAAGTGACTCTCTTTCAAGGAAAAGTTTCTGATGACATCATAGCGAGAGGGGAATGAAAGCCTCGCATGCAGACTGGATTTGAGGGACGGCATGAACATTTTTCTTTCCTTTTCTTGTCGTAAAATGTTGTACGAAAAAAAAAACGATACAAAAGATTCTCGTCAGAAGTGTGTTTGCAAATTAATAACAAAGACAGCAGGAGCAAGGATAAAGTACGTTTTTTTTTATACTTCAAAAGTCCAAGAAGTAGAACAAAATATTATCACTGGTTAATTGACAGTATTGTGAAGTTAGGAAGACTAAACACTTGATTCAACGATGGTGTTGAAAACTGAACTCTTTTATAGCGGTGAGTAAAGCCAGGACTTTCCCTCCACGCCACTGATCGGCCACATAATGAAGGGATGAAAATATGACAAGTTTTGATGGCCTTTTGGAGACCATTAGGCCGATGTAGATGCTTGAGTGAACGCCGACTGTGTTCTGAGAGAGAGAGAGAGAGAGAGAGAGAGAGAGAGAGAGAGAGAGAGAGAGAGAGAGAGAGAGAGAGAGAGAGAGAGAGAGAGAGTGTGTGGACGAACGGACGTATTGGTCATACATTTTTTTTTCATATTTTAGGATGGCATAGAAAGTAATATTTTTGAAGAGTTAAATATTTAGTATGGTTTTGTGTGAGGGAAGGGTTTCAGAAATTGCAGTTTTTTGGAAGAATTATATATGAATTCTGATTTTTATTGGGGTTGCATTACGACGCGGAAAAAGTGGGCTATCTTTTTTACTGCATTTGCAAGCTGTT